>JAOEGS010017324.1:0-33965 GCA_025447755.1 Corythornis vintsioides | reverse complement strand
AAGGATCTCCATTGGCTCTGCCTCCTTTGGATTACCACGGGACCTGCTGCTCATGACAGATAAAGAAGGCTGCAGATGAGTACTGAATAAAACCAGGATTTTTACTCCATTTTTTCCCAAAAATTTCTGCATGTTCTTTTCAAATACTCCATAGGACATGGTGTTTGGATTTTTTTCCCCACTTTTTTTTTTTCTCTATAATCATACCTTCTGTTACAGAAGACCTTTTATCCTTTGTTCAGTGTTAAGTAGAACATTAGCTCATCATAGTGTAGTTTTCTATGACTGATGCAGTGTGTGATTTGTGTGAAATTAAAGGGATATATATTTTTGATCTCTGATTTATATCTTTCTTCTATTCCTCCGGGTTTTAAAAAAGTATTCCACCTTTAAAAACTTCTTGGAGTACCAGAATTTATAGATGCATCAGCTGATCCCAGGTGTGCTGTCCATTTTGAGCAGCCTCACCTACTTCTCTAGTTTCTTTGCTCAGAAATAAACTTTTGCTGCCTTGAACAGCTAAATCATTGAAGGCTGCTACTATTTCTATAGCAGAAGGCTGTGAAATAGTCTGGATTTTTCTAACACATGGGTCATGCCCTGTGAGTAGAAGCTGTACTGGACATGGAAATGGATGGAAGAGCATGGGTCAAGTTCTGTAAAACCAGGATAATGTGGACTGCTCAAAACTCTTTGCAAGGGGTGTTTATATTCCTTAGCTTTATGTGTGTGTAGATCGGAAAGGGATCTTTTTCTCCAAACAGATAAACCACACCCAAGCTGTTCTGGTTCTGAAGATGTATTTTTATAACCTTGAGTAGCTGAGGTTTCCTTAATCTCAATTCTGAATTCCTGTGTCTCTACTGTCTTTATTTTCATAACCTCAATTTCTCTTTGCTTTAATCTCTCTTTTTTTTTTTTTTTTTCAATAGTGTAGTAGATCACCCTTCATAAATATTACACATTGTCTCATGTTTCTTGTTTTCAGTGGTCTTTTGTAGTCCCACGCCTAGTTCTAAATCAGCAAAATGTTTTAAGTATATTTTGACCTGGGTTCACATTCCAGCCCTTATTTTAGTATAGTTGGTTGAAATTTAACTTGTCATTAAATAATTGCTTTATAATTTTTGTAGTAAAATCTTTTTTCATATTACAGTTTAAAATTTTTGAGGCTTTGTTATAAACTTTTGTCTAGTCTGAAATGACCCTTCCAGTAAACACAGAGATATGACATATTTTGTCTTATTAATAAGTTTTTTGATATACATAAATTAATTTAGTAATCATTAGTATATAGTGCTATGTAAATATATGTGTATTTTTGTTCCATTAGACTTCAATGTCTGGCGAATTTTACCTGATATTTGTGTTGCCCTGTTGCTCAGATAACTGAAAGAACAAGGACCTCCATACTGTCAACTGAATACCATTTAATACGGACAGCTCATTTTCTTACCTTGTCTTTCATTCTTTCATTCAGATGCTTCATAAATGTGCTTGACAGCACTGATCCTAGGCTGAACTTTGGGTGCTACAAGCCCTACCTCTACACAAAGAACTGATTCTTGTTTTTACCCTTAAACCAAGGATCTTCAGTTCCTTGACTTAGCGTTAGGTCTTCACCTCTTATCTCAAAATTACCAAGCTCTCCTAATAGTTTTTTTCAAAGTCTTTGAAGATCCAAACAGTTTACATCTATGGAAAAATACCCAGGGTACGTTTTTAAAGGCCTCTTGTAGTTTGGCGAGGCATGTTTTAGCATTGTGAAAAAATAGCTTTTTTTAGACTTTTTTCTATGGTGCTTCTATTTCAGGTGAGCTGATTTACACTTTAACTGATTTTTATCAGTTTTGGATATTCAGATTAGTGCAGTCAAATTTCTTGAGCTGTTTCTTTTTCTTTATTTACTTTATTTCCCCTAACTCTGTCTGGCAGCTCTGCCTCAAGTTCTTTACTTGTATAACCTTAGGGCACGCATCTCTCTTCCCTAGTCTGAAATGAAAACTGAAGCAGAGGATCCATTTAACTTCTATGCAATCTCATTTTCTGCCCTCATTGACTTCTTTGCATCAGGGTAGTCTCTGCAGTGTACTCTGCAGGACCCACTGGCTCTTCTGCAGTTCCACTTTACTGTGTGCTTCAGGAAAGCCTTATTACATGTCACTATATATTTGCCTTCTTGTTCCTCAACCTTGCTCTTGGACCTCTTAATCTCCATTTTGCATCTCACCTGCCAAAGTTGTTCTCTCCTATTAGTTTCACTTGGGCTGGATTTCTATTTTCTTTCTCTTGAAGATATTCTGTGATTCAATAAATTCTTAAATTACATTTGAGAAGTTGTGGGGTTTGGGGTGGCTTTTTTGTTGCTTTGTTTTTGTTTTGGGTTGAGTTTTTGTTTGTTTGTTTTTGTGTGGCCTGGAGTATCATTAGTGATTGCACTTCATCACCTTTTCAAAATACCTGTGCTCATTCCTTGCATGCTTTATTAAAGGAGTGCTCACTGGAAGTGATTCCCAAATATTGTGCTTCTTGAAGCCTGGTCCTCTTAGGACTATTAACAGCATCCTAATTGTGGCATCCACTGTAATCATGTATAGCTTTGGGTTGAAGATTTCAGAGGATTGTTAGAGAATTCTGTGTTTACATCCTATGGAAATGTATCTGAATTGTTACAATTCTCCCTTTGAAAATTAGTCTAGAAACACAGCCCTGTCTAATTCCTGAATCAATTCTTTTCCATTGTAGAGACTAATTCATTGTAGCTTTTCCTTCTGTAAGCTTCAAACCAGCTGCCACCATATGAATTGCTTACACTGACAAGAAATCTTTTATAAAAATGATCTCATTTTCACATTTGTAGAAAATAGTAAGCACCAAATATTTTACATTGATAATCTCTAGTCTGAATTGGAGGCTTGTATTCTATCATCCCCAAGACTAGAGCTCAGAATTTATCATTGGAAATGCTTCCTTCATGTACCTCCCTGTGAGGAAATGTTCATCAAAGAGAGCCTGAGAAGTCAGATTTGTACTTCTGACTTTCTCTTTCTTGTTATGTGTGTATAGCTCAAGATGGCACGTCTTCTCTTTTTAGAAGAATCCCATTCTCAGCATTTTAGCTCAAGTCCTGATCTAAAGCTCCAGAGAGTAAATAAATATATGTGTAAAAATAATAAATATATATGTTTGCAGGCTTATTTTGATTTAGATTTGCTGTATAATTTGTTATTAACACTCTTCATAATACTGCCTCTTTTTTTAACACTTGAGCGGTATCAGAAATGCAAGCTGATTGCACTTATGTCCATTTGATGTGATGCCCTGATGCTTTCCAGCTGTGGTAAATGGACAACTATTTGAACAAGTATTTTGTCAGAGTTGGAATATAATGTTAAAACTACCACTTTCCCTTATGTCTGGCTGCTTTCAATTAATCTAATGCTGACATAGTCTCCCTGCATCTCACAGAGAGTTTTTTTAATATTAAACTTCTCATAGTAACAGTTATACTTGTAAAATGCCTTTTATTTACTTCCTATTACTATTCCAGAGAGTTGTGGTCAGTGGAGAAGAGCCTGGCTGGAGGCCTGTGACTAGTGGCAATCCCCAAGGGTCAGTACTGGGTCCAATATTATTCAATATATTCATCAATGACCTGGATGAATGGATAGAGAGCACCCTCAGCAAGTTTGCTGATGACACCAAACTGGGAGGAGTGGCTGACACAGCAGCAGGCTGTGCTGTCATCCAGAGAGACCTGGACAGGCTGGAGAGCTGGGCAGGGAGAAATGTAATGCAATTTAACAAGAGTAAGTGTAGAGTCCTTCCTATGGGGAGCAGTACAGGCTGGGGGATGATCTGTTGGAGAGTAGCTCTGGGGAAAGGGACTTGGGGGTCCTGGTGGAGCGGGGGGTGACCATGAGCCAAAAATGCACCCTTGCGGCCAAAAGGTCCAATATCATCCTGGGATGCATTAAGAAGAGTGTGGCCAGCAGGTCAAGGGAGGTTCTTCTCCCCCTCTACTCTGCTGGTGACACTGCATCTGGAATACTGTGTCCAGTTCTGGGTACCTCAATTCAAGAGGGACAAAGAGCTACTGGAGAGAGTCCAGCGCAGGGCCACCAAGGTGATTAAAGGAGAGGAGCATCTCCCTTATGAGGAGTGGCTGAGAGAGCTGGGGCTCTTTAGCCTGGAGAAGAGGAGACTGAGGGGGGACCTAACAACCCTAACATTCTGTGATTCATATTTGGAGCAAAACTGACACCTTTCCCATTTCTATTATGAAAAGACTTAGCAAGTTGAAGTTACAGGTACTTTAAGATTATTGAATTTTAAGTAATGAATCCCAAAGCAAATCTTTGTTTTTTGAATGGGAGGAATCTTTTTGCTTCATCTTGCATTTTGGGGCTATCCTGCATGCTTGGGAGTGGAGGGAAGGACAGGATTTGGGCATCCAATTATGTTCTTGCTCCTCAGCAGAAGGTCAGAAGTAGTTGCTTCCCCAGGTTGCATCTATGTGCACAGATGGAGCGAAGGAGGCAGGTTAGTGTTATCACCAACTGATATCACAACAAAGAATCTTAAAGCTTCTGTGCATCTTTTCTCCTGCCCCCACTATTCTGGTGCATTCCAGCATCTCTTTAGCAGAAGTAAATCAACTTAGAGAAACATACACCAAGAGCAGGAAGGGGAGGCTAATTGATCAGAAAGACTGAAATAGGTTTCTGTATTTAACAGGATATTTGTTTATTTATTTATTTTTGTGTTAGTAGAACAGAATTTGTAATATCACTAATTGCAAAAGTCACTTTCTTAAACTCATAAGTTTAGATAAAGTAATCTGTAAAGGACTAAATGGAAAGGCCAGAGGTGATTATGAATCTCAGCAAGGTGTTGCATACATGTTCTTCCTTCTTTAGGGAACTAGTGTGTGCAATTTCAGTGCATGGCTACTTGTAAGCCCTATCTCTCAGCATTTCCATATAAGCCTGTTAACTGGATTGGGCTGGACTTAAAGAGCTCCTATTCTTGATGAGCTCAAGTGGCTTTCATATAGGGTGCTGTGAATGGGCACAGGGGCTTAAGAGTTCCCTATTATCATTGGATTCACCAAGTGTGGTGCAGCTTTTGCTGTGACACACGTAGCATCAGCAGTAACGGAAGTCAACCAAGTCTTGCAGGTAACCTCTTGCTTCTGATAATGGTGCTTTAAGATCACTTGCCTGTGATGCCTCTGAATGGGACAAATGGTGTGACAACAAAATAGCTTTTGTTTCAAATAAATCTTTAGGTGGTATGAGGAGAAAAATGTGTCTGGTTTTAATGGTGCTCCACTGTGCATAGCCTTTGGAAACGAAATGACCTTTCTTAACAGCATACCTGTTTCCTGTCCAGCTGCTATTGCTGCTGGACCAAACTGCACAGTTAGGGGATTTGGTGGGGAAGGAAAGAGAGTAATTTAGTGTGCTGATCAGAGCTCAGTGGAAATATTTTTGTCATATGACTGGTAGAAACAAAGGCCACCAGTCTCCTGGGAATAGAGTGAGCTTCAGTTTTGCATGGTGAGTCTATGGGATGATGGTTCTGTTAACACAGCAGCATCATATTAGGACACTGATGATATGATGATACTAGTGAGCTCTACTGCTCTAGTGTTACCCACCCCAGCTCATGAAGATTTCATGACACTGCCTTATCACCATGTGCTTTTCCATACGCATGGTTTGCAGGCTGCTGGCAGCTCTGCAAGGTCCCAGCATAGCCTGCCACTGATCCAGTCTTTCACCTTCCCCGTTTGTGCAGTGGTGCAGAAAAGCATGTGTGTAGAACTTGCAAATCACAGCAAAAGGGGTCACAAACACAAATTTGAAATGATCCTGATAAATTGGATGGTTTCTCAGCAATATTTTTTCATGGAGAAATGAAACATGCTGCATATTTGGGTTAATAAAATGTGGGCACATAAAATTGGGAAACACAGTTGTAAGATAGCAGGAGAGGGTCTCAGCAGTTTCTGTAAGGTGATGAGGATGCTGGGTGTTCATCTGTCACCCCAGGGCAGCTGAGCTCTAGTTGTGGTTTCTATGGTTTGCTCATAACTTTGATGCACAGGGACTACCCTAGCTCCTGGATGCTTTCAGTTATGACACATTTTGGTCTGAGAATTTGTATCTCCAAGTGAGAATCCAAGTGTAGTAGCTGGAACGTGTTTGACCCCCTTTGGTGCTACTTCAGCATCTGCCCCTTTGGAAGCTGTTTTTTTTAGGCAGAGACCTCTCACAGCATTTGGTAGGGAGTACAGTGACACAGATAACTGGTGCACCTCTTTTTATTTTTTTCTTGTGGCTAGACCAGGACTGTGAATATGGAAGAGGTGCAGTAGGATAAGGCACATGGTTTTGTGGAAGTCCAGGGCAATAGAAATGAAATGGTGCAGACACATTGTGAAATGGATTTGCTGAGTTGTGTGTGGGAAGACTACATTTCACTTGCCTGGAGCCAGCTCGGTGTAGCTAATAGTATTTAATGCTCTGTTGTTTGGTTGGTTGTTTCTTTCTGCTTCTAAGCAAAGTATTTACCTCATAAAGAAAAAAGAATTATTACGCATGTATGTAGTACCTTCCTGGAAACTGGAATGAACATGGCAGTTTGCAGTTGTCACATATAGCTTCCCTGGCTGAATAAATTGCTCCTGAGATTCTGTGGGCTCGTTCTTAAGCAGGTGTGTGATCAGGCTTCCATGGAAATCTGTATTTCCATGTTTTACTGTCAATTCAAAAGATTTCAGGAACTTCTTAAAAACTAGTCATGATCTGGGTGGGTTTTTGGTTGTTGTCCCCCATTCTCTTGGCTATTCTCATTTTAATTTGCAGGGCCTGAGTCTTGAGGAGAAATCCCATCACAAATCTGCCTGCAGTCTTTGGCATCTTTACTGCATACAGAGTTCTGCATTTCTCTTGCTCTCCATAGGGAAAAAGAGGAAAAAAATCCAACCTATTGCTTATGGCAAATTAGATTAAAAAGGCAAGAGATAAAATAAATATACCTT
Source organism: Corythornis vintsioides (assembly GCA_025447755.1). Taxonomy (NCBI): domain Eukaryota; kingdom Metazoa; phylum Chordata; class Aves; order Coraciiformes; family Alcedinidae; genus Corythornis; species Corythornis vintsioides. The sequence goes on along the minus strand of JAOEGS010017324.1, from coordinate 26,917 downwards.
GTGCTCTCTTGGGTATATGGACAAGTGGGTGGTGTATCAGACTGCAAGGGAGATCAGAGGCAGAGCTTCAAAGATTATTCTCTAGACAGGTGAAGAACTGGCTGGCCTGATGGCAGAAGGTCTGCAGATTATTTGAGGAGGCTGGTGTTATAGCGCTCCTCAGAAGTCTGGGTGTTAAATAACATCTCTTTCCCGTTTTTCCAGTCACACATCTACATAAGATAAAAGTTTCATCGAGCTCCTAGACCTTGGACCGGTCTTGCAGAAATCCAGCCAGCTGTTGTGAGAGGGGTTAATTCACACCATCACCACAGAAGACAAAATGGATCTTTGAAACAAATGTAGTGGTGGGGGTAAACCCATCAATCATGTGAATACTGCTTTACAGTAATTCACAACTGCAGCTTTTTTCTTAAGCAAGGGCTGGCCGAGTCCGATCAATCCCTTGGCTCTCAAATAGGTCTCAGCAGGCAGTAGCTTGCTCCTTGTGGATTTGTATGTACATGAAAGCCCACTTTATATTAACTCTGTAGAATAGTATTTCCCCCCCCCCCCCCCAAACCCCTTAGCGCTAATTCAGTGTAATTATACTCATTGAATACAGTACTGACAGCCCCACTCCTCCCCCTTTCCTGTCAGGATATTGGCCTAAAAATCACTAGATGAAAAAAATCAAAACAATTATGGGATTCTTTGTTCTGACCTTCTACATAGTTTTTTATTCTTTTAATGTAACCCGTTGGTCACACTTTCAAGTATTTTCTTTGAAACTGAAGACTAAAAATAAATTTTTATTTTTTCCTTTTAAAAATTAATGAAGAATTAGACTTCAGTCTTTAAAGAAAATGCTAAATATTGCAGTACTCATTACTAACTGAGCATTGGCATTGCTATTAACAGCCTGAAGCTGCTGAGGACCTCTTTCTACCTTTTTGGAAACATGGAAAGGTGCCAGGAAAAGACAGGGAGCCTCCTTCCACCTGTTTTTTTCCTGTGTCTATGTGTGTGTGACATTTTTTGTGGAAAGGGTGACATTTTCCCTGTTGTGTTTTCAAGGCTGAAAATAAAGATGCAGGTGGCTTAGCACAGCATGTTTTCATCCTTTCTAGCTCCATATGTATGAATGAAACCTTCATAGTGGAAATATCTTGAAAGCAGTGACTATAAAGAATTTTAGGGGATCATAGGAGATGGGAATTGGCAGATGAGCTCTGAAAGTAATGTTGTGGAGAAATGTCTTAAAACCAATTCTTAGGTATATATACTTGAGAGCACCAGACTAGGGCAGTGGTAGTGATGACAGTAATACCAGAGTAAGGCATTTTGCGTTGATGTCAACACTTTCAAAAGGTTCCAAAAAATAAAAAAAGGAAAATGAAGGAAAAAATTTCCAACAAACTAATGGCTGGAGAATGTTTGCAGCTTAAAGAGCTTCGTCTGCCTGACAGACTCTAGAAGACTAGATAACCACCTTATAAATATCTTTTAGGGAAGAAAAATAACAGGTACCGAAGGTCTCTATAACTTACTAGGGAAGGCCATGATAAGAAAAATTCAATTACAAACTAATTTACTATTTTATAGTGTTGATGGTGGGAGCCAGGATGATAATTTCACAAAAGCTTTCATAGAAGGCAGCATATCCCTCATCTTATGAAATGTAAATTGCAAATGTGGAGTTGTGGGTTCTAGAAGATTGGTACAAGGAACTAACTTGGGACTTTTGCATAAGGACATCCATTTTGCCTTGACAGAAGAGTTTTTCTCAGCTGCTCTGTGGGCAGGTCAGCAAAGTGAAGTCTGTGTTTTAAAAGATAGCAAATGTGTCCTGCTTTAGCAAGTAATGGAGTTCTCTTTTTAACCATAATACACAAATACTATAATTTAGGTGCCAACTTGTTTCCTACAAAGGCTGTAACATGTTGGTAGTCACACCTCTTGTGCTGGCCTTTATCATACCAAATTGTAACTCAGCTGTTGAAAACCTGGTAGAATAGAGCCAAATGTGATGTGAAAAACAGAACAGGGACACATGCATTATAGTAACTAAAAGGGACATGCTGGGAGGGCATTACCATCAAAGTATAGAATTACATAGAAATGGGTTGTTGTGTTTTGGGTTGTTGTGTGGTTTGGGATTGGTTTGGGTTTGTTGGTTGGTTTTTTTTGTGTGTGTGTGATTTATTTTTTTGTTGTTTTGTTGGTTTGTGGGGTTTTGTGTGTGTGTGTGTGTGTGTGTGTGTGTGTGTGTGTGTGTTGTAGTTTTGGTTTTTTTGTGTTGTGGTTTATGTATTTGGTTTTTGTATTTGGTGGGGTTTTTTTGGTTTGGAGTTAGGGTTTTGTTTTTTTTGGGGTGTGTGTGGTGTGGCTTGTGGTTTTTTTTTGTGGGGTGGGTGGTGGGTTTTTTTCCCTGCTTACCTTGTCTTAGGTGAATGATAGCTCAGTGTGTGCTTTCTTTTCCAATCAAGAATTATTTTCTTGGTAGCAGACAGGCAGGCCACAACCCTTATTCCCAAAACTGGTCATTCAGTACAAAAGATCTCCATCAAGCATTCTCTCACTGTCTTTAGGTCTTGCCTTTACAAATCCTCTTAAGAAAAGTGAATTTGAAAACATGCTTCTATAAGATAGGAGGAGTGTGTCAATTTTATAATGTAAACAAATATCTTTAAATCAAACTAAGGTGTTGTCAGAGTGTCCACACCATTGTGTGCCATTTCTTGCCCACTTGGGAATTGTGTAAGGTATGCAGGGATAAGAAAGTCTGGATTTTACAAGAGTGAGGAAACAGAGGCATTAGAATGGAGGAAGATGTTGGCTTTATTGGCTTCCTTTGCTTATGGGAATTTATTTGAGGAACATTTATTTATGATTTTCTGGTCATTTCTATAAGCCAGTTCTGTTTCCAGAATCAAGAGGAAATGCAGATTTTTTTTCCTCTCCAAGATGTTTGAAGTAGCTTAGTAGCTTTGAACTCTAGCTCAATTTGAGTGCTGGCTATAGTTATATTAAATTATGGGCTTTATTTAAGAAGATTCTGAAAAATCATATCCCAAATAGGATTTTCCTAAATGGGAAAACCTTGTTTGTTCCTCTCTCTGATAATATGGAACTGTTCTACAAATTACATTTTCTTAAATTGAGTTTTTATGTATAATACAGCGTGGGTGGAGGGGACAGGGGGCAAATATCAGAAGTTGCAAACCTGTGAACAGTGATTATAGCCTACCCCAGTTCTCCAGACCTCAGAGCTGTCTCTTGTTCTCTTTCCCCCAGCATTGCGTTATGTGAAGGTCATGTTTCCACAGTGACCATTGGGACCCTTTTGTTTTATCTCTGTGATTATCATTGCCTAATTTCATGATGGTGATGTAGTGGAACCATCTAGTGATTCAGCTTCAAAAGTTTGAAGTGCTAGGACAAAAACTTTAGATAGAAGTGTCAGCACTGGGTGAATCTGGCTCCTGTGGAGCAGGGGAAAGTAATTCTAATTTCTAGAACTGATGTTTCTTCTCTAGCTTTTTGCAGGTAGCTCCTCCTATTGTTACAAAAAGTGTTTTCACCAGTTTTTTCTGTTTAGGTGAGGGCATGTTAATTTTGAACTTTTTTCTCTGAGTAGTTGCCCAGATAGCAAATTTTGTAGCACAAGAGACCTTTGTTTTAACAACACAGATCATAAGTGTTACCAGAAGTAGATAACTTAATGTAAGCAGGCATCTTGATGAGATTAGAAGGACAGCAGTTGATACAACAGAGGCATATACGTTATGGGATACACTGATTAGCTCATAATCCTTAAAAGGTCTTTACTGAACTCTGTCTGGTTGAATTGTTCTCTTTTGGGACACTATTTTTTTGATGTGTATTGCTGACACAGATGATCCATCCACACTACCCTTTGGGTAATTGTGATCTGCCAAGGATGAGAGTTCAAACCCTGGAGCACTCTGAACTGGGGAACATCAGCCAGAAGCTGGTGCTCTTCCTGAACAGATGGTGACCCAGAAAGCTGTATGCTCAGCATTAAGTACTTAATGACATGCAGGTGTCCTTCATGGTTTACAGCACTGAACTTTGTAAGTTTACTGTAGGAAGTTGGTTACTTTGAAGACCAAATGAGGCTTCCCACCTCTGTGGAGCCATTTGTGGCACAATTTACTGCTACCAAAATCTGTCTGTTTAATGTAAACAGATGTGCAGCACAGAGCTGACCTGATCTTCACTACAGTGGGAATTAGCATGCATCAACCAGAGACCCCTACATTCAAGACAATTCAAAGCCTTAGCCTGAGGCCACCAGAGACAAGAATAATTTAAGAGTGTAATTCCTCCGTAAGATGTTGTTATTTTCTGTTCTTAACACTAACACAAGTTGTGTTATACCAGAGCTGTGTGGTGGTTTTGACTGTGTGGAATAGCATCTTCCTATTAACTTCCTCCCATGCCCCCAATAAACAATTTTTTGTAACTAGCAAAACCTTTCTTAAGTGATCACTTTCTGTTTGTAACTCAGCTATTGAAGAGGCAAAGCTACAGGTCTGTGGGAATGGGGAGAGAGGAAGAGGTGTGCAGGCTAGGAGTAGGGAGGGTGAGGCAAGGCATGAGAAACATGTTGTAAGGTTTCTTAGTCTCTTTCTTTTTTTCTCCCCTTCTGCTGTGTTGTAGTGTTTTCCCTTCTCTCCTCAGTCTGTAAGCCTGTAGCATTACTTCTGGCTTTTAGAATCATACAATCATGAGATCTTCATGATCAAGGCCAGCCCTTAACCCAGCACTGCCACGTCACCACTAAACTGTGTCCTGAAGCACGACATCTACATTTCTTTTAAATAACTTTCAGGGATGATGACTTTTCAGTGCAGATTTTTTTTCTAATATCTAAACCTTCTTTGGTACCATCAGAGATATTTTCTTTTGTCCTATTGCTTGTTACATGGGAGACCATGAGCAGACCAACCCCCACCTTGCTACCACCTCCTTTCAGGTTGTTATAGAGAGAGATATGGTCTTCCCTTAGCCTCCTTTTTTTTTTTTCCCAAGCTAAGCAACCCCATCTCCTTCAGCTTCTTCACGTAAGACTTGTGCTCTAGATTCTTCACCAGTTTTGTTGCCCTTCTTTGGACACACTCCAGCACTTCGATGACTTTCTTTTATAGTGAGGAAGCCATAACTGAACACGGTATTCAAAGTGTGGCCTCAGCAATGTTGAGTACAGGGGGACAATCACTTCCCTAGTCCTGCTGGCCATGTTGTTTCTGTTAGAGGCCACGCTGCTATTGGCCCTCTTGGCTACCTGGGCACACTGCTGGCTCATGTTCAGATGGGTATCAATCAGCATCCCCATGTCCTTTTCTTCCAAGCAGCTTTCCAGTCACTCTTCCCTAAGCCTGTAGCATTGCTTGGTGGTATTGTGACCAAAGTGCAGGACCCAGCACTTGGCCTTGTTAAATCTCATACCACTGGCCTCACCCCATTGATCTAGCCTGTCTAGATCCTCTGTAAAGCCTCCCTACTTTCAAGCAGATCAACACATCTACCTAACTTGGTGTTGTATGGAAGGTGCGTTTGATCCCTTAATTCAGATCACTGGTAAAGATATTAAACAGAAGTGACTACAATACTGAGCCACTGGAAAACTACTTGTGACTGGTCACGAACTGGATTTAACTCCATTCACCACCATGCTTTGGGCAAGAGCAGTTTTTTTACCTGATGAAGCATATGCTCATCCAAGCCCCGAGCAACAACTTTCCCAATGAGAATGCTGAAGGAAACTGTCAAAAGCTACTAAAGTTCAGGTAGACAACATTGACAGTCTTTCCCACATCCACTAGTTGGTTCACCTTGTCATAGGAGAAGAGATTGGTCAAGTAGAACCTGCTTTTCATAAGCCCGTGCTTACTGGGCCTGATCACCTGCTTGTCCTGTATGTGCTGTGTGATGGCACTCAGGATGATCTACTCTGTAACCTTCCCTGGCACTGAGGTGAGACTGACAGACCTGTAGTTCCCTGGATCCTCATTCCACACCTTCTTGCAGATCTTCTTCATCTACAGAGCTGATTCTCAAAAAAGAAGATATACAGAGGTAGCAGTGATTTTTGCATCATACCTTCAGTGCTGGCATCCTTCTGTAATGAAATATGCTTCCCTAACTTTTAACAGATAAATAAATACCTGAGATCTTAGCAAGCCTTTGCATATTGGGAGGAAATGATTCCCAGATAATGGGAAATGAGCAACATGGTACAAACCCCACCATGGTAGCAGTCATTCAGCAGGTGAAAAGGAGCATTATCTGTGTTTGCTTCCATTTATGATAGACATGAACTGATAGCTGTGGAAGATATACTTGGGATCAGTAGAACATGCTAGCTTTAGTTTCAGTTCATTCATGTACAAGTTGTCAACTTCTGTTTTTCTTTTTATGAAATGCTTTACAAGTCCCTCATACTGTGATTCATAGGCCATATATACTGAAGTGAACATTTCTGCTTCTGTGCCTGAACACTTCTTCCTGTGCAATCTGCAGGGTAGCTCAGGCTAGAGCTAAGACTGTGAGCCACCACAGAGGGTAATACAGATTATCAAAAAGCTGAAGCTTAAGTATGAGCTCTGAGTCTGAGCTCCCTGGCCAGCAGAGGTGATAATGCCACTCCCAGGAAGCTTGCTTGGCATATTGTTCACTGAATTAACAATGAATAAAGTTTAATGATTCCTGCCTTTCGAGTGATACCTTTTCACTAGAACACTAAAAAAGGATTTAAATTGTGGCAAAGAGATTGTGGGAATGAAAGAGAATCATGCCTGATTAGCTTTTGGAAGGAGGAAAAAGAATCTCATGGTTCAGAATGGTAATTGCTCTGCAAGGGGCAACCAGCTCCTGGAGTTATTACTTAATCTCTAGGTAGGCTGTCTTCTGAGTTGTACTTAATGGATAAGCTTTGGACTGGTTTTCAGTGAAAAGAAGAACTACATTATCATTCCTCTGTCAGGATAAGGCAGGAAGGCAGTCTTAGCTAAGAATTTGCCTCTTGCTGAGATCTGCTCTTTACAGCTTTTGTCCCATAACCATCCCAAAGTGTCTTTCTGGATTCTGCCTAATTCTTGGTGTGCTTGAAATTAGTTTTGACTCATTATTCTGGGAAGTCATCAATGATATAAATATTTCAGTATAATCCGTGATACTTGACCTAGTGTCTTTGCTAAAGATTCTGTGTTTAGAAAATCACTTGCCCCTGCTTCTTGGCAGCCTTCTGTCCTGCTTAGCTCTTTTTTCAAGTGATGCGGGGCAAATAAGGTCTTGGGAGTAGCTGCATCTGAGACTTTCCTTTCCCTCCCTTTCTTTCTGTTACTGACATCAGCAAACTCCCTCAGCTCTGTGGACAGCATGCAGCAGCACATTTTCAACTGATGTTGGGATACATGATGTCATTTAACATTTTAATCTTTTTTCTTTTTACTGTGCATCTCTTTCAGAAGTCCCAAAAGAAGGAGCCTGTTGCCAATGCAGTTGTAGAGAGGTTGTGAGAACTGAGAAAATTAGAGGAACACTCTGAAAAATGATGCTATGTCTGAGTGAATAGGCTATTGCCTTTTAAATGCACTTGCTCCCTAGTGCTAAAAAATGCCTTGATATTTGATTGATATCACTTATCAAGACAGATCAAGCTATGTGATGCAGAGATGTTGAGGAAGAAAGGCAAGTATATGCATTAGGGCCAAAATACCCTAAAGCAGGAGATATAATGAAGGAAATTTCAACACTACAAACACAGCTTTGTTTCTAATTATATTTTTTCTTTGCAATGAGTTGCCCATCCTTTAGGCATTCACTGCAATTTCTCCCTTCTCCCCTCCAATTTCCACCCTTTCCTGGTAATCTGACAAGAAGTTCTATCTGGGAAAGGGGTTGAGAAAATAACCCCTCCTCCTCAAATAGCACTATCTTTCTTGTCAGGATCTGCAGTTTTTGCAAGTGGACTATATTCCTTCATACCTCCTGTGATTTTCTTTTTCAAATCACATAACTTCCTGCATGAGGTAACCTTTTCTATCTCAGTCTGTCTCTCTCCCTTGCCTGCTTTCCCTCTGGCTTGCTTTTCAGTCAGCATTGCTCTCTGGGTCCCTTGCTCAGTGATGAATGAGTTTCATTCATCTTTCTTTTAGGGGCTCTGTGAAAAGCTTTAGACTTTGCCTGCTCCCATTTTTTCGCTTGGCTATTCATTTCCATGGTGATGGCGAAAGGAGGGGGGTGGCAGAGTGGGTGGCAGTGGGGCCAGAGGTCAAGAGTGGCCACTTTCTGAATTAAAGCTTTGAATTCCATTAAAGGTGACACGTTGTAACCTGGAGTAACTCTTCAAGATCTTGGCTGTCAAAGTCATCAAAGCAAAGGGAGAGGGAGGCAGGAGAAAGAGAGAGATCAGAGGAGGAGGAACCCAAGAGCTTGGAGTTGCTGTCAGGATTACATCTGGTGACTTAATATAGGGGTAGTTCATTTGTGTTGCCATACGCTGTGCTTCATTAAAGCCGTGCTCCAAATTCTGCATGCGGATGGGGCGTGTGAGGTAGAGAGGATTCCCCTCATCCTTTGATCAACAAATGTAATCTTCTGATTAAGTAAACAACTCTTCTCCTCTGAGAAATGGGAGGGGGAAACTGCCTGTAGATAAGTGTCTCAGCCACTTTGGGATTTCATTAGCTTATTTTTTTCATTTCTTTCACAGAAGTGCCAGGAGGACTCAGCCAGCAAAGATGAGGGAAGTTTTCTTGGCATTGTACAAATAGGTACTGAGATAAAGTCTGTGTCCCAGAAGAACACATGTGAAGTACTCAGTGTTTCCAAACAGACAAAATTTAGATGTTTTAAAGACATAGTATTTTGCAATCTTGCCAATCCCTACATTAGAAAACAAAACAAAATTAAAACCTGCCGACTTTTGTTATTTGCAGATGTTTCTTCTTAGAAAGTTGATTACAGGGGTGAGGAGTTGGAAGGAGGTACTGAGACCTCATGCCCTGTGGGCCTAATATATAGTCTAAATTCATATCCCCTCTTTGAATGTTCATATTATGGTGTGAATGTTCATATTATGGTGGCAATTAGGGTCTGTGTTACAGGTCCCCTTTCTCACTTGTGTGATATAGTGAGGCAGTGGTTCAAAGCAGAATATTCTGTTAGTTTCAAAGCAAAATTTTCTGTTAGTACCCAAGCACCTGTTCTTCCTTCTTGTATCCCAAAGGTTATCTAATTCTTTTTTTTTAATGACCTGACCCTACTGTATACTAGCAAGAAAGCCTGCAAATTTTATGGTGTATGTAATTTTTCATTCTTTCTCTCATATGTTTTCTGTATTAAATGAAATGCTGAAGTTTGATGCTAAACTCCTTGTGGAACTGACTTTGAAGCTTGCCCCCCAGTATTCTATTTCTATCTTGCTATGTCAGTCTAGTTACCAAAGTGGACAATACTGTTCCTGCCAGTTCTGAGTATGCTGCTGTCAAAAATTGTGCTGTTCACTCAGAACAAATCAAGATTTGTAACATCCTCTCTGTTCTCTGAATCACACTTGATATGAAGCCTTCAGCATCCAGGTCAAGTTGGGACGTCTGGAAAGACTCAGTTCCTCCACTCTCAGGGTACTTGACACTTCTTAGCAAGATCTTTCTCACCATTATGGTTCCTCTGACTGTTTTACCATTCACTAGCATCCCTGAGCTTTCTTATGGCCCTGTAACAAATATCATGTCTAAGATGAAGAAAGATGGTGGTTTCTTTTTTGTTTGTTTTGTTATTTTGATTTTTTGTTTCTTTTGTTTTGTTTGTGTTTTGGTGCTTTTTGTTTCCATTAGCTAGAAAATGGTGGCTTGCTGAAAATTGCTGGAGGCTGTTAGGGTTCCTTACTGAGAGTGACCTACAACAGATTCTTACCTGTTTCACCTCTGTGTTTTTTATTATTACTATTTATTCCTTCATTAAAAAAATACTGGAATCCTGTATCATAGCAATCTTAAAGATTCTTTTTTTTTTTCTTTTTTGTTTCCATATGGTGTTTTCTCCCATGTATATAGGACAGTAGTAGCCAGTAATTTGTTTAGTAGTTTAGTAAGATAATTTGGTTGGTTGGTTTTGTTTGTTTCTGGGGTGGGTTTTTTTAATTTGTTTGTCAGTTGTTTTTTTTTTCCTGTGGCATTTCTTCACTTGTTTAGAAACCAACAAGGAGAGAGTCAAATCAAAAGGAACACAGGATTTTCCAGCCAATTTGCAGAAATCCTGCATCTTTGTGATACAGGAAAAGTAAGAATGGAGTCTGTATAAAGTGACTACAGGAGATAAAAATGAGGAAAGCTATTAGAAAAGTGTGACATTCATGTGCATACGGTTTTGTTGGTTCTTTTTAAATTTTATTTATTTTGTTTTTTTGGCGGTAGGGAAGATAGGAAAGGAATAGTTTGGGTTGTCAGTAAATACCCTAAAATGATATGTAAAGGAGAAGTAGATTCTTACAATACTGAATGAATGAGAGCTCAAACAGTCATACATAACTCTAGAGATATTGAGTCTTTTAATTAGGGAGGGCTGTATCAGCTGTATTATTTCTGTAATATTGCTGTATATATGTATTATTCCATGCTAAAGGACAGACTGCTGAGACACCTCTAACTTTGGAGAAATGCTGCAGGTAATAAAGGCAACTAAACCAGTCAGCGAAAGGATGGAAACTATAACACCCACTGGTCCAGATGTATGCAAACTTAAGCTGAAGGGACCTCAGAAATAGGGCAGAGACAAAGTGAATGGAGAATAAAAGCATCATAGATCTTTTTAAACAGGAGGTAGAAGGAAGCACTGTAGGGACTGAGGATGAGGAATTTCTTTGTTAATAAGGAAGAAATTGGCCTACTTTAGTAGACTCAGACTCTCAGTTTTCCAGCACCTGAATGGGATTTGTAATTCTGTCATATTTGTAATTGTGGCACTTGATCAGCATCTCTTGGTGTCTGCAGGGTGGTGGTGTTCATTGCAGCCTGTTCTCAAATGCAAAGGTGCTGCGAACTACCCCAAGAGCAGCACTTGTACCAAGTTACTGGCAGGTGAACTAGGGCTGTTCTTTTTTTTTTTTTTTTTTCTTAAGAGATTTTTCTTCTTTTTTTTTAATCTGCTTCTGCTGGTGAAGTGCTGGTTTGAAACTAATCTGCAGCAGGAATTTCAGTTCTATTAGCCCTTTGCTTCTTTCACCTGAAGCAGAATAAGCTTCATAAGAAATGAAGACAATGGGAAAGAACCATTGAGATTTAGGTTAATGTGGAAACTTGATTTACCTGTTTGCTATGCTTGACTCCACTTTCCCACAAAGACTTCCTTTCATGAGACAGTCCCATAGTGTCACTCTCAGGGGTATTTCCATGCTTACTCTTCCTACATTTCTTTGTATTTCCATACCTGTTTTTAATCCATTCTTCACCTCTGTAGCAAACATGCCTGTTAATGTTGACTCTTCTTAAAACAGCCGTTACCAGGAGCAATCCCAAAGCTGACCTCATTGTTAATCTGTGTGTTTTGAGGCGTAGGAGTACTCTGCCTTGCAGAGGCTATGATAGAATTGATTGGGTAAAGTGCAAATAGTTCCCCTTCTGTTGATCCATTTTAAGAATTAAAGTGCAGAAATACAGCTTTGTACAAACAGTAACAGTTATGCCTTCCCTTTAAGGTCAGATATTGCTGAAGAACAGACATGGCAAAACATTAAATGGCAGGACTTTTGCCTCTCTAGCCAATCAAATCTTTTGGTGATGTGGATGTTCTAGGATTGGGAGAAGCAAAACTACACCACACTAAGTGAATTTGATCAACCTTGTCCAAAACCAAGCCTGCTTGTAGTGTTAGGTGTGAGACTGTGAGTCTTTTCCTGACCAAGCACTGGCACATCTTGCCAAGAGAGATTGTGGAGTCTTCCACCTTAGAGATATTCAAAAGCCATCTGAACATGGTCCTGGGCAAATGGCTCTAGGTGACCCTGCCTGAGCAGGGGGCTTGCACAAGGTGACCTCCAGAGGTTTGTTCCAACCTTAACTATTCTATGATTATAGAATCATAGAATCTAGCTATTTCTGTGACTCTTGAGCAACTGCCTCGTTCAGGCTCGTACCTCCTCTTTGTCCACCTATTGGTCAAGTTGTATGATATAGAAAAGCAGTATATTCTAGTAAAGGTGAGGGAAGGGGTGTGTACTGTGTATTATGTTAAAAGATAAGGGGACAAAGATACTAAACTAGCTTTTTAATTGGAGGAACTACTAGTAGAAACATTGCCATTCCAGCTACTGTTCCAGCCACATGAACTGACTGACATCCTGATAAAGAGTTATGTCTGAAGGGACAATGTTCTTACTCCTTCAAAGAGACTTTATCGCAGTGTAAAACAGTCTGGAGCTTCAGGGAAATGAGTCCTATCTTGTGGTTTATGCTGGTGCAGCACTGACTGGAATGCTTTCTAGGCATTCTGCTTGTCAACTTTGGCCACAGAGTAGGGAAGCCAAAATAGCCAGGGGCTAGCTTTGTTGAGAAGCCGTTTAAATCAGAATTGTGTTTGTTTTGGAGAAAAGGCTAAACCTCCAATATATGCAGAGGGATCTTTGGATTTTTTGTGCAGTCTGGGTAGTGTGCAGAGGTCCCGATTTCATGAAATGTTTCAGTAAAAGTGTCCTGAAACCCAGGAGAATTAAATTACTGATAGAAAAACTGATAGTAATGGCTTGGGAAGGGGGCTGTTATCATCTGGGCACTGGAATGGCTTGAAATCCTCAGATGGTTTTGCTCCTTTCTACCCCCAGCCTCTAGCCTTTGTTTGTAAGAGCTCTGCTTTTTCTTTCTAAGGTTATTTCTGGGTCAGTAAAGAGGAAGATGTAATCCTTGAGCCTTGTGAGGTTGTTACCTTAATCATACATCAGTCTTCTGGCTGAAAGCTGCTTACAATGAGCCTATCCTATGTCAGGAATGGAGGTGGAATTGGTTTGGGGTGGGGAGTGGGGGTGGAGACTGGATCACAGATCTGGAAATAGATGCTGGACATCCCAGTCTTCTGACATAGAACTTCCATTGCTCACTTCCTTAGCAGCCTCTCAGTTATGTAAATGTTGATATGAGGAGAAATTGAATTGCTCCTGGTTGTAAGTCTGACATCTACATGTAGCTATTTTCAGTAGGGTTTAGAAGTAATATCCATTAAATTCTATGTTTCTATCCTTTGAAATCTTACAGAGTGCTTTTCTTTAAAGTCTAGTCCTTAGTAAGGTCTGCATAATTAAGATATTGTAATCTTGGATTGAGAAGAGACTCTTTAGAAGGATTTATTTTTCTCCATTTCTTACCTGAGTTGCTAAAAATGTCATGACAGAGAAGCCAGTCACCTGCTCTCAGGGTGTCTGAGCCACTGCCTCAACCCCTGTGTCTTTGGCACAGTTGTTTGGGCTGATCTTCGTATTTAGATATGTTCTGTATAAACCTTCCTCCTCAGTGCACAGCCTGCTTGTTGCTTTGTCTCCTGGCCCATTCCATTCCTGATTATCATCATCTTCCAAGTCCTTTTTCATCCCATCTGTTTTAGGCCTTTGCCATCTGTGTCCCACTCAAGGTTTCAGAGTCTTTTTATTGTGACAGAGTTGGGAGTATTTCTCTGTTCAATGCATCTAAAATACAGATTTTGTCCCATCCCTGGCAGCTTTTGGAGACTGTTTCTCATAACACTTCTATATAGCATGTATATGCAACATCTGTAAAAGCAGACCCTTATTTTTCTTTGTTATTTTTCCCCTTGGGAACTTAGCTGTAGTAGATAGTCACCTTTCTGCATTGTCTGCACTGTTTGGGCTGTCTTGCTTCCTTGGGGTGGCTGTAGAATAGACCCTCTAGCAAGGTCCCCATTGCTCTTTTTCTGCTGCAAATGTATGTAATGGTGTACATATGGAGTATAAGAAAGGAGCCTGGCATTACGCTGCATCGTGGCATTGTATCCTTGGGTGTGAAGGTTTGGTCCAATGCCCATCTGAATGGAGCCTTTTGTTGTGGCCAGGTGTAGCCAGTTAGCAAGGAAGCATTCACTGGGAAATTAGTCCAGGTCTGGTTGTGGGGCTGAATGATTAGGAGGAAGGTTGCAAAGCATCAGAGCTAAGCTGTGTGAGATCTCGCCCTGCTTCTGGATGGGCTTTTGGAGGCAACCAACTCTGAAGTCTCATGCTTCATATGTGATGCTTGAGAGAGGTCTGTAAATACAGGCTGTTAGGGCTGCTTCATGCTTGCTTCTTTCAGGTCCCAGCTAGAGGTGTAGGTATAAACAGTTGCATGCTATCTACATGCTTGTTTTGTTGGGTTTTTGTGTTGTTTGTTTTTGTTGTTGTTGTTTTCTTTGCTCTACTTATAACATTTGAATAGAGCTGTACTTTTTGCAGGTGAAATGCCATAGTCTAATTCCTTTTTTGTTCACAAGATCGCTAGACAAGGGATACAGGCAAATTTGAGTCCAGGTCTCCTCCATCCACTTCTTATTGTGTTCGTTGTGTCTGAATCATTACCTTTTTTTCTTCTGACAAACTTCAAACCAGGCAAATGTTGACTCTGAGAAGGTTAAGCAAATAATTTCTGCTCTTCTTTGGTTTGTACTGTTGCAGCAGGAGGGCAGATCAATGGAGTGAATCAGAAGTCGAATATTTGCCCAGACCCATAAGGAAACATGGTCCTTGGGGTGGAATGAGATGCTGATAGAAGACGTGCCGTCTTTATTCCCAGCTGCTTCAAGGGCAGAGTGCTGTGAAGGCCCATCCTGGTATGGTAGTGAGAATGTATTGTAGGTCTCTCTGCATCAGGGCATCACGGTAACCAGCAATGCTGCTCTAGGGATCTAGGAAGAGCATCAGACTAGCTGCTCTACTGAAGCTCTAATTTGCTCATAACTTTTGCCTGATGTGATTAGCAGTCAAGGCTAATTACCTGCAGGAATGCTCCCTCTTGCCTCTCTCAATCCACACATGAGAAATCTAGTGTTACGGTCCTTGGTAATATAAGCAGTTCTTCCTTCTTTCCATCATAAAAGAAGATAGGAATAGCAATGAAATGGAGATAGGGGAATGCTTCAGGATCAAGGATCCTCGACTTTTCTTCTTTCTGTGTTCTGCTTTCTGTGGTTTTGTTCTCCTATTGCTAGAACAAAATTGTGACAGAAACATTCTCAGAAGCAATCCCGTACACAAACACTCATTATGCAAACAGATATAGGTGTTCTCTGTTTTAGCATTTCTTGCTGTTGGTGAAAAAAAAGTGAAGGAAATTATCTATCTCTTTGCTCTTTAATTTACTTTCAAGTGAATGTGATACAGACACCTAAAGAGTGGGGTGAATGAGAAGCAAGTTAATTGACATGGTCTGGAACTTCAAGCAAGTCTGAATTCAACCCTGCCTTCCTGTATGTGCAAATGCCAGCTGCTCTTCATTGGACAGGGAAGCAGTCATTACTTAAAAGCTGACCATCTCTTTTCTTTGCAAAAAGTGAAAATAGAAAAGAGCCATCAGGTATCAGTATATCCTGTGTATCACAAACTACCCAGAAAGAAAAAACAGGTGACTAGGTTGGGTTTGGGGTTTGATCCCTTGTCTCCTGTGCTAGCACATACTGCAGAAAGTACATTCAGGCTCGTTAAGCTTAGGAGTGGATTCAAAAATCATTAAGATTGATGTACAGGCAGAATTAAGAGCATATAACTGAAATCCTTATAGGCCTACTGACTGAGTGGTGGCTTGGGTGCTACAGTAATACAAGAAGGTAATGAGGTAAGTTAGCTCATAATGAACCCTGTGAAGCCGGTGGTTTCCAATACTCTCACTATTAAGGAAAAAGTTGAATGAGATACTTTTACATTTAACTATATTTTAACTGCATTGCCATCTGTGCTGTTATCACTGCTTCCTGGGCACTGAGCATCCACATTTGGATTTGAATCAGGTATCACATGCCCATAAGGTCCTGAGACTCTCAGTGCTTTATACCTGAGCACTTAGCTAGTTAAACCCTATCAGCACAACAGGTTACCAGAAACAATCGTGGAGTTTGTGAGATCTCCACCCTCATTCATTAAAGGCAGCAAGTTCATTTAACATGGGCTTTAGCTTTCTAAAGCGTGCAGTCTTCCAGAAGTGAGCACATGAACCTGTAATTGCATATGGGAGAGAAGATCCAACACTGGATCAATTTGGTGTTTGGGGTTTTACTTTTATTTGTGCAGAGGTTCAGAAGGGATGGGAAGGGAAATTGCGTGTATGAAATTGTCTGATACTTCATGTTTTGTTTGTAAAAAAAGCACCTTTCAGCTTGGCATGTAATGACCAATAAATAACAAATAGCATAATTTTCACAAAGTTTCACAATGGAAGGTTATTCCTTGCCCTTTTATCAGCATAGCTCTTGAATTTTTCACGTTTCCTTAAGAGTCACGGTGCCAAGAGATCTCAGTGGATATAAGTCAGTCAGGGTTCTTCTATTTAAGTTTGGACTGCCCTGCCTGACAGCTTACTGCAGTTGAACCTCAGTCTTGGTTCTTACAGATATTTTGGCTCATAGAGATTAAAAGAAAGTCTCAGGAAAGTAAAACTGCATCTTTCAGGCAAGATATTTAGAAATCCATTAAAAATTAAGTATGTTGGTTCCTGCACCTACCCCCCAGCCCCTTTCCCTATTGGCAGCATTTGATGTGAAAGAAGTCTGCATGTTGCCAGAGTCCTCCCACTCCAGTCCACTCCAGGGACTACAAATTGCTTTGGAATGTGCCAAGACCTTTGGGACATGCACACACTGAGAGGAAAGAAGGATCAGGAATTTGATAGCTTTCTTACATTTCTATTAAGAAATATCAGGCATATATTGTCACAGTTCTATTTGTGGGAATCGATAGCCTTGCAAATCTTTCTCCTTCTCCCTCCATGTCTCCTTGTGGATTTTTATCTACAGATGAGTTCAAGACAGGACAGTGGTCACATGGTCATTTTAAACATTCTGTTATATAATCATCACCAAGCATTTTCCAATTTAAAAGACAAATCACTAATGTAAAAAAAATGTGCTAAAATATAATCAGTCACAATGTACAGTGTGTCCAAAGTTCAAGAACCATTTTATGGCTTTGTGTGTTGTTCTGTCACTGGCTCAAGGTGAGTATAAAATTTTAATGTAACATTTTGTCCACTTATTTGTAAAAGTATACACAAGTATACAGAAGCAGAAGGTAGTGAAATATTGGGCTAATTGCCTGGTCCACAAAATTATATTTTGGCATCTAGGTAAATTTGTATTTAATAATTAAGTTCTGGATATTATGAAGCTTATCACCTTTTTGTTTGTGTTGGGTTTTGGTTTTTGTTTTTTTTTTTTCTTGTTTTTTTTTTTGTTTGTTTTGTGTGTGTGTTTTTGTTTATTTGTTTTGTATACCACGTTAATGATTCTTATCTTTTATTTGTGAGCTTTTGAGTACATTGTTCACATTTTCATGTCTGAATGCTTCCATAAGTAGTGATGCAGACCTTTTATTACAGTCAAGTTTCCAATGTTCCACAGTGTGTAAGCTGAAGTTGCTATGTTATAAAATCTTCTTGAGTCCTGGTGCTAACTAGTATTGACATAAAACAATGTGGGGTTTGTTTTTTATTTTCATTGTATGGGGCTGGTGTTGATAATTTTCATATTAAAACCCAGCCATTGCTCTTGGCTTGACATCAGAGGGGGAAAGAAAAAGAAGCAGAAAAAGGCAAAGTGGACTTTGGAAATGTAACATAATGAAATGGTGAAATGTTATAGTGGCAAAATTTAATTAGCTACAACATAAGAGAAAACTATCCATGCCATTTATTTTTTGGAAGAAGACTTTCACAGAGAGATGCAGAATACCTTGTGGGGAAAAGCAGAGTAGAGAGAGCTTTTTAGATCATCAATCACAAAGCAAGAAAATATCTTTAGAAACCAAGTTGTTTATTATTATGGTTACTGTTATTATTATTAACACCACCACCCATGGGGAACAGTTGCTCCCACAGCAACTAGTGCAGAACAGATGCATAAGAGAGTTGGAATCCTAAGAAAACTATGGATATAAGCAGACTAGCTCTTCTGAAGAGAAGATACAACATGTATTTTGGTGGAAAAGGGAAATAAATAAAATGAGTAAACATTAAAACAAGTCTGGAATTAAGGAGGAATTAAGGTAGAGACTGAAAAAGAATGGTGGGAAAAGCAAGGTTAAAAGAAACCAAATAAAAGACTATTTAAGAAAGTGCAAGGGTAGACTACTGGTTGGAAAATAGTATAAATGCCAAAGAGCTTTTTTTTGCACTTTTTTTTTCAGAAAGAGTATTTTGCAAATTCCAGTTTCCCATATATTAGTCTGAATTAGCAGATGTCTAGATTCTCTGGATGTGGTCCTGTTTTGCACAGCATCAAGCTACAGAATTCAAGGTGCCCTGCTGTGTCTTGTTACAAGTTTGGCAAGAATAATAACTGAAGTACAGAAATTGAATTTGTTGTCTTGTCTAGATCATATAGTTGTACTTAACCCATCACAGGCAAGTATGTCCAAATTTTTTTACACACATAGGTATTACTTATATAGCTCTGTGTGTCAGTTATATCAAATGTCAGTAAGCCAGGGAAGAGCCATCAAATGATAAATTCTGTACAGAGAGATTTGCATTACATTGTAGTGTTGCACTGAGTTTGTCTTTCTTATCATACTCATCCTAAATCAGTCCGCATTAAGGTAGTTTCTTTATTCATACCTATGAAGAGATTGGAAATAGCACTTGGGTTTTCATTAGGAGATAGCCAGAAAGGAGTTGGTGGCAGCCAGCCTTTGCCTGTCAGGAATGCTATATGCTGGGAAACACACAGTTGGATGTGACAGTCATGTAAGATGGACAACTCTTGTAGGTACCAGAAGTGTGCAATGGGTTTAGTCAGCATTCACCTAACATTTACCCTCTACTTATTTAGATGATGCAGATATGGTTGTGCTTTGATTCTGTTCAGTTTTTGGACTCTGGGGAATGCATAATAGTCTGTGAATGTTGCTGGACTAGATAAGGGCTGGATGAATGAGTCACCATGGCTTTGTCTGAAGCAGTGCTAGTCCTGTGGGAAAAAAAAAAAAAAAAAAAAAAAAAGAAAGATTTATGAGTAAGCATTAATTCACTATTCCTTATAATAATTAGCCAAATGATTATTTAAAAATTGTCTGTTCTAGCTCAGCCAGAAGCAACTCTTTCATGGGAAGGCAGCATAAGATCCAGCAGAGGGCAATGATGTATTGCACCTATACGATACTGCAGATGAGTCTACCTTGAGGACTTCTGAATTATATCTTCCCTAATGAGATATCATACATTTAATTCATGATAGATTATACTAACCTTGTGGTTGGGTTTTTGTAATGAAGTCCTGGAGTGTTTTGGGGAAATCTCTCATACTAGTGGTAGGTGTGTTGAATGGACTGATTGCATTATGTGTTTGAGCTGTGCAGAAATAAAACAGTCACGACTTGTCGTAACTTTCCACCAAAACTATCAAGAACTAACACTCCCCATCTTCCTTCTTTCCTTGAGAAATGACAAAATTCCGTGGTTAAAATGTATTCTTGGGATAATAATTGAAATGGAATTCCCATTTTACAGAAATTGTTAGAACCAGGCATACCATGATACTTTAGTATCCATTAAACATCTGATAAGAAATTGGAAACAAAGTACTGATGGGAAGTAACATTTGGAGTTACAAATGAATTCAATTTTCTACTCCCTCATGAAGATTTTGTCAAAAGCAGTAGAGGTCCTGCATGGTCTGGTATGCTAGTTTGATTTTTGACAGCCGCAATCTCACAGGTTTATAAGACTGATGTAATTTGAGGTCAGTTGCACTATTCTTGTCTCAGGGCTCATCTATGTGTATTTCCGGTGTAATGGAAGAATCCAGAGCTTTTCAGGAGCTCTTCACTCTGACAAAGGCCCTGGGTCCAGACAAGAGCCTGTGAAACTGGTCTTTCAGCCATACATCAGCTTCCCTTTGTTACTACTGTGGCAGCTCACAGTAGTAGTGTAGTTCCTAGGAAGCTGCTTTTACCATGCTGTTCTCTAAATTCCCCAACCAGTAATAGCAAGTAAAGAGTTTCACTTGGATTTATGGGAAACAAAAAGCATTCCCAAGGTATTCTGTCTGGAGTAGAAGCACCTCTTTGAGAAGCCTTTGGTGCTTTCCCTGTCCTCCCAGATTGGACTATTATCTGCAGTCTGCAGAGTGATAGCAATAGCAAAACAGAAAAAGACTTTGCTTTAGAAGTCCAAAATATATATGGGTTTTTATCACACTTTTTCATCGTTGCTGTTGTTTTCTCCTGTTCCTACTTACAAAAGTAGTCATCAGTGACTTCCACATCTTGCAAGCCAGTTTATTCTAGGGGACCAGCCATCCTTATTAGGATGCAGAGCAGAGTTTCCATTTTCTGTGGTTTGCATATCTGATTATAAATGCAGAGAGCAAAGTAGAGGAGAGGGTGGAGTGGATGCGAATGTGGTTCATTGGTGCTTGCCTCTAGGACTGTAAGGATGGTATGGTATTGATGGATATATATTTTGGAAGGAAAGGAACATAAATACTGTATAGAGCCTTACTAATTTGATCTGTGGTTGGTATCTTTTTTTTTTGCACTTAAATGTTTCTAGAGGCTGCCACTGTAACTACAGTAGAATCCAACTTGTACAAAGAGAAGTGGCTGAAGAAGAGCAGACAGATGCCATCCTTTCTGTGTCTGAGGTATACATGCTAGTACTCCTGCCCTGCACAGGCACTGCATACAGGCATCCAGCCTGGGGCTGATAAATGGCTCTGATTAATAATGGCTTATATACCTTTCTGGTAAAGAAGAGAAAATCAAGAATAAATGCTATTAAGGAGTTTGTGATGGGGTACGTGAGGGAAGTGGCTATGAGCTTTTTCAGTCACACAGCCAACAGTCCAGGATTTACAACTAATTATCTGGGGAAACTGTTTTTTCTTAATTGATCTGTGTAGCAATAAGGTTTACTTCAGATTAAAATTCAAAGTCTGGAGCCCATTAGCTTGCTAATTTGGTGTGTGCCTTGTGGTGCCCTTAGTGATGAAGAGTGCTGCTTTCTAGGAGAACCAAGGTGCCTGGATCAAAGCTTTAAAGCCCATGCCGTAGAGATAAGATGTTTGAGCTGCCTCCTCAGTAGGCACCAAGTCAGTGGAGCAGCTGTGAGGTTTGCCATGGGAGGATGAGTTATCTCATGTGCTTTCACTGTTTGGTACTTGCCCCAGAGGGAGTTTCAAGGTGCTTTGGGTTTTTTAATTTCCCCCCACCCCAATATCTAGCCCAAAAATAGATAACTAAAAATCTGTAAGAAAATGAGATTTATTTGTGCTGTAAACAACAGGCATATACATGAAAATAAGGATGAAGGCAAAAGACTACTGTCACATTTCTCTTCTAGAAAGAACCAAAGACTCCAAGTGTTGTTTATAAAACAAGCCTCAAAATCCAGCTTTTCTTAAGTCTTTAGGAGTGCAAATATAACTTGCAGCCAACAAAATTCCATTGTTTCTTCCCTGTGGCCAAGTAAGTGTTTTAATGATATGTTTTTTTAAGGACATTCGGACTGGGTCCGTGAATACCCAGCTGAGCATGCATTCAAATGACAGAGGCCTAAGCCCCTGATAATAAGGGTTTATTAAGGAAGCTGTAACAGAACTGAACTGGAGTGAACTGGATGGCCAAACTGAAATAATGGAATGCTTGTGGCAACCAGAAAATGATTGTTTATTGGCATAATCCCAGGATAAACTTCTGCCAAGAGTACGCAGTCTTTCCTTGCCAGTTTCTTCATATGGGGAAATACTGAATTTCTGCACATAAGAGCAGTGCAGAAGAATGAGAGGAGGAGAAGTGGCAGTTTTCATAAGGAAGGGAGAAAAATGTACATCCCAAACAGTGTAAACAATGTGATCCCTAGAGCTCCACTCATCAGCAGGCTCTAAAGATACCACCTGTGTTTCAACTTTAGGAATAGGGTCTGAGAAACATGGTTTTGGCTATGGAATTTTCTCATTTGAATTTCTAAGTATCCCTGAGTGCAACATGCAGGGAACAGAAAAATACGGAACTTTGTTCTAAAAATCCTTACTTTATAGTGGTTGTTACGAGCAGTTTCACACATGGAAAAAAGAGAGCTGTCTTACAACTCTGCTGAGAAACACATTTTCAGTTGAATCACACTTGGCAAATATTTTATTCTGAGAAAAATGCAGTTATGAGATCTAGCTGTATATAACTGTAAGTTGAAAAGTTTATGGAGTAACTGCTGCTGGTTCAAGGCAGAAGAGAGCAGCGAGGCTTCACTTTATCATACTGCCTTGCCCTTATCTAATAGTCTATTCAGTAGGCTTTCTAGCATGGGAGTCCTGATTCAATTCACGCTCTGTTAAACTGGAAAAGGTTTTCTTTTCAGCCCAAAACTTGCATATCTGAATGCTGTAAATACTGCCCTGCAAGACGTTTTATAGGAGTAGTTTCTCCACATCTTCTGTGGAAGCAAGTTATGTGGTATAAAATACTTAAATATTCACGAGGGTATAGTAATCCCACCTTCCATGGAAATGTCTTTCAAGCCATTGGAAGTATCTGTAGTATGAGACAAATTATTTGTATGGGCAATTGGGATGCCTTCCTGAGAAATCTTTGAGCTGTAGATAGGCTCTCTTGAGGAGTAGGAAACAGAAATCATTATCTCAGTTATCAATCACAGACAGGATCTGGAAAACAGAACTTTGTGTCTGATTTTGGAAGAATGTGGTTTCCCTTAGGAACTCTCTCATTCTGATAGTTTGATGAGGGTTGTCTTCCAGTTTGGTGAGACGACTTAATTTTTTTTTTTTGATTTACAAAAAGTCTTAAGAGAACTTTGTGACCCGAAGTAGCCATGAGGTGCAGAATGCACTAGAAGGAGATCATATTTGAAAATGAGTGTAAAAGGATACAGAATGAAGAAAAGAGGAGACATGATCTGGGATTATAGAAGCTGAAACTTATAAGGGTAATTGAAAGGACAGAGTGAAATGGTGACCATCAAATTACACCTGTGATGTCAGAAAACAAGAATTTTTAATTTGAATGGAGTTTCTGCATTTTCCCAATACCTTACAGCAGATGAGGATGATAATGGAGAAGGCTAGTCAGTCATGGAAACACATTTCCACTCTCTCTGGGTAGATGAAAACAGGCTTTAAAAAAAATTGATTGTATTTTGACCTGATGCATGGCTGGAAGATGGCTGTAGCAGAGTGTCCTTTGAATAGTACTACAACAGCATACAGCCTTATTCTGTAGCTACCAGAATGTTGCTGCAAGTATGCAGCTCTATTGGTTTCCAAAATTGAAAGATTTTATGGAATATAGCTAAAGAGCTTAACACTCTAAAAGTCAAAAAGGCTGCTCTGAAGTCTCACCTCTTCCATATTGCAGCCTGTACAATTTAATCCTCTGCTATCTGCATTAAATATGTAGCTACAATATTCTTTGATGTATCTTGGATAGAAATATGAAATGTAAGGGAAGTAACTGGAACAGTTACTGTCTTCCTGGCCATATTTGGAAGTGGGATTTTCTCTCTAGGATGTTTTTCTGGTTAAGATTCTGGTTAAGTGAAGGTGTTTGCACTTGCCTGGGTTCCCCTGGCTCACTAGTTCCTAGGACAATCTCTTGTGGATGGAGGCACCATTTTGAGGTAGTCACACAATGCAGCTGTTCACCATCTGCTGTTCACCACCTGATTAATCAGATCAGGTCTCATACCTGACAAGAGAGTACCTTTATTTTTATTTTTTTTTTTCTACAATTAAATGCCATGGGGAATGTTCTTTTGTGAATTTAAGGTAGAGTCCATCCTGAGTGGTTGTTAGATTCCACTGGAATAAGAGAGGCAGTCTAAAAGTCCTAGCTAAGTACAAAGGGCTGTGAAGTAACTGAAAGGAGATTGTAGCAAAGTGGGGGTCAGTCTCTTTTTCCAAAGTAACAAGTGGTAGGATAAGATGAAATGGCCTTAAGTTGTGCCAAGGGAGGTTTAAACTGGACATCAGGAAAATTATCTTCACTGAAAGGTTGTCAAACATTGGAACAGGCTGCCCAGGGAAGTGGTGAGTTACTCTCCCTGGAGATATTACAAAGATGTGTAGATGGAACATGATTTAGTGGTGGACTTGGCAGTGCTGGGTTAATTTTTTTCAAGTTTAATGATTCTATGACTATCAGTTGTAGAAAATGAGGTCTGGACTCTCCTCTTTTTTTCCTGACTGGTATCATACTGGAGGATAGATCTGTCTCAGAGATGTCATTTGCTTTGTGACTGTCAAACAAGGCTATACAACTTCTGCCCACTGCTTACTAACTACCTTTGGAGGTGAATGATTAAAAACCCCATTCTAGCTCTGTTACAATATGGTCAAAATACAAAATTTCATTTCCATGTCACATTTGTTTTGACTGAACCTTATTCATTTTTGCATAGATGTCCCAATGCCCTGAGGTTTGTCACTTGAAGGAAGGAGATAATTTCTCTGGAAAAAACCATAAATTCAGTTTCTCAAAAAGATTAATAGAGGGCATAGGTGAGAGGCCACGTGCTTTCAGCTTAAATAGGTTTCCGACAGCACTGCGTATTTTGGAGTGCCATCTGAATAGACAGACAGCAAATGATTCAAGGAGTCATAAAAAGTGAAGAAAATAAAATGCTCTATTTTCTTTAGAAGTATAGAGTATTTCCCAGAGTCTGATTAGAGGTTAAAAAAAATGTTATCTTGGGCAAATCAAAATTCAAGTATTTGACAAAATTTGATTGCTTTTGAGAAAATATATTTATCGAAGATAAAAGGGTTCTGCTGTGTCTTGCAGCTTTCCCTCTACAACATGCTGAGCCACTTGGAGGTGCACAGTGTTTCTGCTGCTCTCCTCTGCTTGGGGGATTCTGGCCATCCTGCTCAAAGCCTGGAATCATGGAGACATGAGACCCAGTTAAGTAGAGCAAGCTGCAGCTGATGCTGAAAATAAAATTATCCCCCTCCACATAATCATTTCTATTATAGGTTTCTCAGTGTTCTTTTGAAGGAGGCCAGCACTATTATCATTATTTCATAGATGGAGAAGTGAGGACAGTGGCAAATGCTGTGATTTTCCTATTGCTATTGAGTTGAAAATGTCCTCACTGGGGCAGAGGGAGAGGAAGAAAAATAAAATACAGTGGAGGCATCTGCCTGGCTTGGGTGGTACAGCTGTTCATTATGAAAATCATGTCACAGCTTAAATAGCTCTCAAGTTGTGATGCATTCACAATAATAGTATGACCACTGGAACTGTAGCGACATCAGTTTATTTATGCACACAGTTTTTGTCCTCGTAGTAGTAATAATCTTTGGCTGTGGATCTAATTACAAAAATAGTTACATTCACTGATTACTCTTTTTTTTTTGTTCCCTGGCTCTGATACCCATAGGACCTTGTTACAACTACTGCTGTCAGGAAAATGGGGCTTCATAAATTGATTCTATTTCAATAAGTTGATTTATAATAGTGAAGAATATTTTCTCTTGGCCAGACAGGGACAATGAGGAACACTTCTGCTTTCTGCTGAGCAAGTGGATGGGAATATGACACTCCTTACTCTAAACAATTTCAGAAGGTTAAGCTCTGGTAGATGAAGACATATTAGCTAGCCAAGCAGGTATCGTCTGTATTCCTTATACCAGGACACTCTGTGTTATAGTGTTTATTTGTCCTTTTCTGGTCCTGTATTGTCATGGTAGCTGAGTGGTAGGGATGTGGTCACTTATCAGAGACATTACAAAACCATGAAAGAATACTTTGTGTTTTAACGATATCAGGCAACCAGAAGAACATTAGAGCAAAGACCCTAGCCAGTTTGGCATGGGAAGGGAGGCAAAAAGAATAACTGTAATAAGACTTGTTTTCCCATAGACAGGCATGGTTTTTTATGTAACACTGTAATTATCAAGCAATTATATCTTTTACATGTTGGAGGAGCAGAGCTGAAAGAAAGGATTTAGCAGTAGTTGTGGCTGGGGAAACTCATGACCACAACACACGGATTCTCCAGGAGAGACACATTGATGCTGATGATGCAGAGGGCTGAGTCAGCAGCTTGCTTTTGTTCTCACTGAAATGAAAATAATTGGAGAGAATGGAGTGAGTCTCCTGTGGTCTTCCTGGTAATCAGATCCAGGACTGTATAATCTCATTTTTGGTCTTGGAGAAATCAAAGTGTAAAGAAACCCTGTCTGACTTTGTCAGTAGTGACACAGCGGCTGTGACTGTTGTGAGAAGAACAGTGAGGGGAAAAAAGTCACATTAATAGAAGTGGCTTAAAATGTCTTTTACAGTTAGGATCTGGAAATACACGAGAATGGACTGAAATATCAGTTGGT
Source organism: Corythornis vintsioides (assembly GCA_025447755.1). NCBI lineage: Eukaryota > Metazoa > Chordata > Aves > Coraciiformes > Alcedinidae > Corythornis > Corythornis vintsioides. Next base: position 385 of record JAOEGS010017324.1, on the reverse strand, counting down.
TGGGGTTTTTTAGTTTGTTTGGTTTTGTTTGTTTGTTTTAATTTCTTCAGCATCTCACCTAGACCAGTAGGAGGGGAAAATTAATAGAATAGGCAGTTGCAGAAGTCAGTATATCCACAGTTTGTGTTTGCCTTAAGCTGATGATGTGAGAGACAAACATGCAATCAACTATGCAAATATGAAAGGTATGGGGAACCCCACAACTTAACTAATTACTCTATCTTATTTTCTTCAACAAAGCAAGATGGGGCATGTTAATTGATCAGCGGTTTTGACTTTTTTTTTCACATTTTAATAGTTTTCTTCACTCATGCAATTCTTTGTTCTCTGCTTTTTTCTTTTTCTTTTTTTTTTTTTCTCTTTTTTTTTTTTTTTTTTATTTTTC
>JAOEGS010017322.1:16798-27880 GCA_025447755.1 Corythornis vintsioides | reverse complement strand
AAATTAATTTATTATTAGTTTAGGAGATAAGGGTTAAACCAATTACTCATCTTGAGAGGCTGGAACTTGGATTTTTTTGCAAGATTGCCATCATCTTTGTGTAGGTACAGAAAATTTGATCATTTATTTTGGAGTTTAGAGAGAGGGACTTTAGTGAAACTTTTGTATTTTGTCTTACAAAAACAAAACCATACTGGAAAAAAAAATCTGGAAATCACACTTGCTGCATGTTGTCAAATGGCAAATGCAGTGACTGCTGGTAGCTAAAATCCCAACTTTTTACTGTTTTTAACATCATGTCCTGATGCTTGCATGTTTTGTTCTGCTCATAATGAAGCCAAATTAAAACCTCTGAGAAAGAGGTCCCTCTAATATAGTATAATGAAGTCCTTAAATGGGTACAGTTGTAGGTCATTGTGAATAGGAATGCAGTGACCTTTGTCTTAACAATGAAGCTGACACAAGCTTCCCAAAGAGCTGTTCTCTTTTTTATTATTATTATTTCTCCGCCAGAAAGGACACAAATAAAACAGAGGACCCCCCCCCTTCTCCCATCAGTGAACAAAATCAAAAGATTAGAAAATATATGATAAATTGTCAGTTTGCAAAATCTAGAAATAACATGGGAGTTCTTTCTCAATATAGGTAGAGAATGAGTAAAGTAAATGTATGACTGGTACAGGGCACTCAGTCTGCTTTGATTTTTGGGATACACAGCAGTGAGGCATTTAAAATTGCCAGTAGCTTCTTATAATTTTAAAATCCCAGATCTTCATGTTATTTCTATGCCATTTACATGTATGTGTATCCACAGGCTTTTAGTACACTGTGGTGAAATACAGGAAGGTTCAGATTTCTTGGTGGCCTGTATGAAAAAGCAAAGCATTTTGCAGAGGGCACATAAATGTTGTGGCTGTTTCCTAATATTCAGTCTTTGTTGCTTCATCCAACTCAAGCAGAGATTTTTTAATTGCTTCAGATGGTGTTTTGGTTTGGTGTTTTTTTTTTTTTTTTTTTATCAGCTGGGCTTTTTTTAGCCATGGACTTGACTGCATGTTCTTTGGAAGAACCTGTTGTTTCCTTGATGGTGGTGAATACTACTCTGATGAGGCCACAGCCTGGGTAAGCTCTTGGTACTTTGATGTGGAGTGTGCCTCTTTGAGAATATGTTTCATCAGAAGGATTACTGTAAAAAAAAAAAAAAAAGAAAAAAAATTTTAGTGTGTGCACATGTTATTTCAAAGCTATGTAAACTAAAAGAATGAAACAGCAGCTACCATGTAATATTGCAAGTCTTTATAACATATTTCAGGGAAACTATGGTACTGTTTATAAACGACAGTGGACAGGAAGAAAGTGACTTTAATATGTGAAGATCAAGAGATTTGTGGAACAGTATGTTCATAGTTGGTAAGGAGTATTTAGTTATCTACAAATGAGAAGACTTACCCATAAAGCTTACTTTATTACCTAGGACCTGACTACTTTGATACTAGAGCCTTTTACTTTGTAAATTCATGTCAAATTTTCTGGGGGATGGAAAGTGGAAATGATTATTATTTTCCAGGGGAAAAAGTGTGTCAAGCAGTGAGGTAAGTTCTTAGTAAAGATCAAGTGCTACATGGTTTCTGCACATACTAACAGAGTTATGGTAAATCCCTGATTTCTACTTTTTTTACCTTAATGTGCAAACGTGAAACAAAACTAGGAGGAGGAATAACCCTATCAGTACATGCTGGGGGCCAAATGACTGGAAAGTAGGTTTGCTGAGAGTGACTTTGGGGTCCTAGGGGACAACAGGCTGACCAAGAGCCAGCAGTGTGCCTTTGTGGCCAAGAAAGGGCAACAGGAGGAACATTGCCAGTGATTGAGGAAGGTTTCCTTTTAATCTGCTCAGCACTGGTGAAGCCACATCTTGGGCTCCCAGTACAAGAGATGGACAGTTACTGGAATAATGACACTGAAATACAGTGTAGTGTCATGAAGATGATCAAGGACCCGGAGTCTCTTATATTAGGAGAGGCTGAAGAGCTGGGAATGTTCAACCTGGAGAAGACAAGGATCAGGTAGGTTGTCATCAATTCACCTAATGGGAAAGAATGAAGACAAAGGACACAGAGTCTTTGTAGTAGTGCCCACTGATGGGACAAGAGGCATTGGGCAGAAATTAAAACATCTGAGACAAGAAAACACTATATCTATCTATCTATCTATCTATCTATCTATCTATCTATCTATCTATCTATCTATCTATCTATTTATTTTCCTGAGGATTGTTAAACACAGAAGTGAAGTTGTACAGTCTTTGTCTGTGGAGATATTTAAATCCCAATTACACATGGTACTGCACAGCCTGCTCTAGCTGACCTGGCTTAAGCAGATTTGGACAAGGTCAATTCAAGAAGTCCTTTCCAACATCAACAAGTGATTCTTGGAGTGTATTGCCAAATGGCAATGACAGATTTTATGCTGAGGAGACAGTATTTGTGTCTAGGAAGTAGTGAAATGGAGTTCCTGAAAGTGCATTGTTTAATGGAACAAATAGGCTAGAGAATTCAGTGTGTTGGGAATCAATGCTGTGTGGTGTTAAGTGGCTGAATGTTGTTTCTGTTGTCTAGCTTGGAAGGTCTACCTTGCAAATATTTCCAATGACAAATTTTCTGCAGTCTCCTATTACAGGTTAAGAAGAAAACATAGTGAAAGCATTGTGAAATGTAATCCTATATACTTCATATTTTACTAACTTCTTTCCTTCCTTCTGTGTTAACTGTAGGTTACCATAAAGAAATGTATGGTTGATACACGATTTGGGAGATGGTAATAGCTTTTTTGGACTGTTTTCCCAAAAAGTTATTTTAAGTGACCTGGTTTGAAGCTGCTGGTTCAGAGCTTATGCAGGAGAAAATAAAAAAAAACAAAACCCAAGGCATGGAGAATGAAGCTTCTGGTTTTCGTTCAAACTTTAACTTGAAGTCTTTCTGCTAAAGAAAGGCAGTCATAGAGCATTATCTTATCAGTCTGGTGATAAGTTGTAACAGCATTAGGCTGGTTCAGGCATTGCTGTTAGCTGCTGTTCTGGTCACGGGCTTGGCTGTTGCAAAAGCTTGTCTTGACTGGCTGAGACAGATGACTTATTTATTTATTTATTTAAAACAGAAAACAAAAAAAATGATTAAAAAGGATGAGGATTAAAATGTGTGTAGTGAGTGGATGACGGTAGGAACATAAGTTTTGTATTCCAGATGCTTTTTGAAGCTGAATCAAAGCTGGATATTATAAAAATGTAATTTGGGTCATCTTTGATGATTCTGTTGAAGCTATTTCTTGGGATCAGGGCAGTAATGCTGAATGATGTTCCAGTGAATCCTGGCTCAAAGTGTGGTGATAGTTATAAATGATAATGGGAAGTTTCATGCTTTTTGGGCACTCTTGTAGAGCTAGTCTGAAGTACTGTCTTTTTACAGAGGTCAAGTTTTTTTCTGGCATACCAGCAGTAGGCTTTTCATTTCTGTGCCCTATTGTTTGTTGGACTTGATTTCATCACAGTCCTTGGGTTTTATCAGTGGGTGTTGTTTGGACTAACTCATTATTTCCATCTTCACCTTTTCTGTCTTCTATAAAGAGTAAGTCTTTGTTGGTTTATGCTTACAGATACATTTTTCACGTTTTTAAACCCTCTTTGGTGCTTACTTGTGTGTATTTAGTTTGTCAAGTGTACATAATGTAAATGCAGTAAAAAACCCCTGGTTCTCTGAGAAGTTGCAATAAAAAGATGTTTTATTTTTTGAAGGATGGCTACTGGACTAATATTCCACTATAGTGCTAGAGGCTACTATCCTTTTTGAGGTACAAAACCTTATTATTGCTGAACATGTGATTACAGATTTCTGTGAAACTTTTTGCTCTTAAAATGTGAAAAGCCAGCCCTTTATTTTTCTGTGTCTGTAATTACTGAATTTAGGGAGTTTGTAAGAAAATATTTAACAGGTACCCTCAGGACAAATTTATGGCCTCAAGTTGTGATCTTGATACTCTTGCACACTTTTTGTGTATATTATTTTCCTATTGGTTGTTTTTTCTTTTGTGGTGGTGTTTTTAAGTTATTTTATTTATTTAAGATAACAAGCTCAGGAAAAAAGGTGAGATGCATGCCACAAGGTGGACTTTCTATTGATGTTCTTTTAGTTCAGCAGCAGGTCTGAAGGCCATGGGTGAGAACCAGCATGGCATTTGGTCTAACAGGGTAGCTGATGATAGCAGCTGGTTGTCACCCTCCATGGAGCAGGACTTGTGGAGAAAATACTTTGCTAGTTGTTTTCACAGGTGGATGCTGATATTTTAATAATGGTGAACTTGATTATTTTGATCTTTAGTGTGGACTGGAAAGGAGTCACTTGGTGTCATCTGGATGTCACCAAGATGACACTTGTTCCTTCTAACTTGTTCAGCTTCTCTTAGTTCAGTTTCTACTAAGCTAATACCACAAAGGTCTCATTCACATTTCCCTGCTCTACAACTCTTGTCTCTGTCTTTGCTACTTCCATCATTTTTCACATGCACCCTCCTTCTTCTGACTTAATCTTGTTATTTCTGTTCCTGAGCTCCTTGCCTGACCGGTTTCTGCATCCATCTCCATGTTCTGTTCTTCCCTTCTATTCCAGTTTCACCTGACTTCTTATCTCTCTGTGCTATTTCCTTTTGTCTGTGAACAGATTTGGTTTCTTCTGCATGAGAAGGAGGTATTGGTATTTGCTTGCAACTTGGATATCTTATTGTCATGAAATAAAGCTGTTTAAATTGGCTTTTTATGAATAGTTTGGTTTTTTGCCTCTTGGTGGGATGGGAAGCACATGTTCTAGCATACTGGAGGAATAAGGCCAACTACATTTCTTTCAGAAATTTACATTACATGACTAAATTTAAGTAGAATTTATTGAAAAAAATAAGCAGCACTGTACCCCTGACACAAAGGATGCATTCCTATTGACACTCAGTCATCTTTGGGAGTAGCAGAGATTTCCAAAGAAAAAGCTTCCCCCTCCCCCCAGTTAAGACAATGTGTTGTTCATTAGCATTTTTTTCTTAGGAGTGAGTGAGCAAGGCTTTCTGAGCACTGTGTGTATTTCATGTGCATGTATGAGCAGAAAGCATCTGACAGTGTCAAATGTGCTTGATGAAAATGTCAACCTGATCACTCAGCTCTGCAATCACAAGCTACTGACATGAAGACCTGGAATGGTTTTGGGGTAACGTTTTAGAAGTGAAGCTATACACTATTAATTATAGTCGAGTATATCAGTTGAAATAATACTAAAAGCAATGAAGATGGACTGGACTTTTTACTACTCCCATTGAAGCATCAAGAATTGCATCGCCTCAGGCAAGTTATGTGACCAGATACAATAGCTAGTTTATCTGATGTTGCAAGTTCCATATTCCTATAGATGAGCTAGTGCTGCAAATTATCCAGTTGTAACACAATAATCCATCAGACTTCTACTCCCTTTGAAAGCTATTTAATGGAATGAGCTGCAGTCTAAGCAAGTTGTATGGCTGTATATCTGAAAGTCCCAGAAGGATGTGACTGGCTGGTTCTGTCCCCCCCTCCAAAATGTGTTTTTTTTTTTTCTCTTTGCTATGGAGAATGTTAGCAGGATATTTCACTCTAGTAAAATATCTATTTATTAAGTAAATACCAAATTAATTCCCACCAGCCTTTTTAAAAATCATTGAAGCTTTATGGAAGATATGTAGGAAAGGCATCTTCCCCTTCTAGTAGCACCTGCATGTTAAATTAGCAGTACTCCATAAACAAACTACTAGAAAACTGCAGGAAATAATGAACAATTGTTTTGAGAAGTGTAACTGCCCAGATAATTAATTAAATACTTGCAGTTTCTTCTCACTGAATGAAGATGATTGTGTCAGCTCTAAAATATATTTTTTAAACCATTTTAATAAAACTTCCCCAAACTTTGAGTTAAAACAAATGAACTTAGCTTGAGGAGTTATTTATTTTAAGCCTAAATGGCAATTACCTTATCATCTTGCAGATTGAGGTGTTACAGTTTAGTTTAATTTGAAATTTTATCATAAGATAAAGCAGTGCATCACATACAATCTCATACACAGTTTTCAGTCAGGTAAGACTGCTGGAGATAAGCTTGGTAAGAAGTGGTATTTTTCATGCCACCTTTTTGGGGATGAAAGAAGCAGCAGTGTGAGGACTTGGGAACCTTGTGTTCTGAGTAGTTATATTTTCAACACTACAACAGGGTGCTGAAAGAAGCCAGCCTATCTTCTGTTGTCCTTAGGTGCTTGTTCTCTCCATCAGAAAAAAAAAAGGGCTCATTTTTCCATGTAAATCAGACTTTCCATCCCATTTTTTGTGGCTTAGCAAAATACCCTAGCACATGGGTGTTATCCTAGCATGCATGGGGGCTCTGAATAGGACAGGACTAGTGTTTTTATGTGACAAACTTGATTTAAATTGACTGTCAACATGTCGTTTTCATTTTTTTCCCCCCATCTTTTTAATTGCTGATTGCTCCCATTCTTTTGTTGTGCTCTATCTAGAACTTCAGGTCAGGAGGTCAAGTCTACTGGCACATTTTCTGTGCCTTCAGAATGGAGTTGCCTCTGGCCCATGTATTCATCCCTCCATGTTGTGCTGTTAGTACTTTGCTCTGATATACTCACTTTAAAAGCAATATTTACAGTTGTACATACTCTCTTCAAAACAAACAGGAATAAATTAATTTATATGTGACACCACTGTAAGTGATATAAAAATATGCCATTATGCATGGCATGCTCAGATATAATTATTTCAGTTATAATGTCTCTTTTTGCTAAATTCATATTAAAGTGAAGAAATGGCAGAGAGCTTCATTTGCAGTTGACCTTTTGGAAACTGAGTATTACAGTTGGATGTGCACACAGGTTTTTTACTTCTGACAAGAAGAAATGCTCTTTCAGAATATATAGACCTCTCTTTTCATATAATAAAATTATCTTTTTGTATTAGTAAAATAAAGAACACTGGGAGTTCTCTTAAATACTGCAGTTCAAGTGCAGAACTTAATAGTTCCTTTGAAATATGGTATTCTTGCTATAAATGTAAGAAACATGAGTTTTCCAATTCTTTAAGAGTACAGTGGTTGAGTTTTATTTAGACACTAATAAAAGTTACAGAGGTAAAATAGATTGTGGAGGCAGGTTCTTTGTAAGTTTGAATCTTTCTCATTTCTACTAGAAGCACTTGTGCCCATAGTTATGACAAAGGCTTATTTTTCTCATGAGCAGCTTAATTGATTTTTTTGAGGGAGGGATAATTATGTCTCTGGAAACGACATACATTGTTAAAAAATCAATCTTACAGGTGCATAATTTCGTGATCTTTTCAGACTTGTTGTGTGTCTAGAAGACTTTTTATCTTCTATAAGTTTTGTGGTGTCTGACCCTGCATGAATGCATGAGTATTTACCAGTATTGAGTGTGCATAATATGAAAAGCCCTTTATAGTCTTCAACTTTTAGGACAGAGATATAGCTGTTAAAGGATAAAGAATGCATAACAAGTATCAGTGAATCCCCAACTAAACTCACCTGGCTGCTTTCTTGCCTCAAAATCTGATTTTGTTTACAGGAGTCAATAATTTCAATTTAAGCTTTCAGTTTGATATTTTTTGGATTATTTTACACTCATATAGCACTGCAATATTTAGGATTATAAATACAGCTTTATTTAAATGAAACAGCTTTCAGTGAAATTGTATTACCTTTCTATTATCAAAGATAGATTTATATTTAGGGAGCAGAACACTGAAGGTCTCTGAGTCCAATGTAATAAATGTGAATGTTTCCACTAGCTAATATTTATGCTTTTTCTTATTTTCTGAAAGGTAATATTACTTGTTAGATACTCATAGTGAAGAGTTGAATATCCTTTTCTTTGTAGGAAAGTGTAACAGTCTTCCTCTGACTGATTGTGCAGTCATGACATAGCTGAGGTGAAGATCCAACTTCAAACATTGCAATATAAATCATTTCCACATTCTTGCTTAAGTGGCTATTTTAGTGTAGAGAAGCACATTTTCTGTTGAGTGCTAATGCCACTGTCTCCTTGACCCAAGGTCTTAACTATTTTGAGCAAAGTAGATTTGATAGTGTAGGAAAGCATTTGTAAGACAGTTGTACCAAGCAGAAGTTTTGAAATTTCTGAAGCCTGGGGGATTGTCCATTGAGAAAAGCACTGAGTGAATGAAATGTGCCTTAAACAATGTATTAATAGACATTTATTCTTTTCTCATATTTATAGAAGCTGGGAGGGGAGGGGGCTGGGATTACAGGTGTATATAGGTTTGCCAAAGGGACTTGGGAGAAGGGGATATGTTTCTCAACTCATTATTTATTATCTTATTTATTATCTTTGCTCTTTTTTTTTAACAATGAGATCTATTAGCATGAGGCATTCTATTTTTTGCTAAAAGGGGAATAAGTAAGAGTGTTTAATGTTGCTTAATGGAAATAAGACTGTAGTTTTATCTTAATTTCAGTGTTTGAGAGCAGCCTAGTGATTTAGAAGAAAGAAAGGAAGCTACAGAATGATCTTTGTGCCATTAACAGATAATTAGTATATATTATCAACAAGCAACACTCTTAAAATGAATGATCTTTATTGTTACTGGGCAAATACTTGAATTAACTACAGTCAGGTACACTTAAGATGAATTAAAGCTGCAGCCATTTCTTCTTTTGACATGCCACCTCTGAGATGTGTTGCTGCTTTCAAGCTGTGCTGCAATCCCTGTGTCCTGATGATGCTCCCAAGCCCTCTGCTCAGTGGAGGTCCTGGAGCAGAAGAGCCTCTTTTTCCCCCCCTGCACTGTGCCAGGTCATGGCTTTGAATTTTGATTTTTTCCCTAATTGTAGAGAAGCCTTGAACGTGCTGCTTGCTTTTTAAAGGAAATGGAAAAATCGTTTGCCACAAAGGCATCAGAAGTGAAGCACGTGGGCATCACAGCATACCAAGAATGAAACTACTGGAAATTTTTTGTGAGAATGTTAAAAATAGAACACAGACTCACTTAATCCTGAGTATTTAAAAGTAAATAGCTTAAAACTGAAGACAACAGATGGAAAATAGGTTTTCTTGGGAAATAAATTTAGGTGCTTCTTGTGCTACCTTACAGTAGGTATTTTAATAGTGTGGGAAATAAAAATGTTATTATTTAGTAATGTGAAAAATAATGTTAGCAATAATAAGGATGGGTAATGAGAGACCAGCAGCATTTTCTGGGGAAAAAAAAAAAAAAATCATTTACCAGGGGAAAAACTATTGTTACTACACAATTAACCAAGTATTGTTTATGTATTTTCTCTTTCTTTCTCATTTCCTTCAGACTGCCTGTCTATCAACTAGTATTATGCTCTTTTATGTCAGTGCATTATAGGGCAGACTTTCAAAGCCTACTCATGGAAGATTTAGCTACATTAAAATTATTTCTTAAAGAAATTCACTAGAGTCTTTACAGGAATACCCAAAGTAGTAAAAACATACGTGGATGTGGCAAATAGCTGTATAGTGAGCAGCACTATTTTTTTTTAATTTATTTCATTGATTCTAATAAAAATGTAGTTAAAACACAGGTCTGGTTTCAATCTTTTTAGATAGAAGCAAATATCTGAAACATCTGATGTTTTTATGGCTTTTTCAATTAAACAGTGAGGTAAGATTTGAAACCAGGTTGTGTTAGAGGGTGAGTTTACAGTTCTCAGGGTATTTAGCTGCAAGTCATTTGCATGAAAGCTATTTTTGACAATTTCTTCAGTGCAGGGAAAACATAATAAAGGAATAACTAATATTTCCCAAAGCGTTTCTGAATATACAAAGTATATATTTAGTGTTAATTTAAATATCCAATGTTATAGACCTTTCCATCATCACAAATATTTTTCTTTTGATAGTTCCTTTCAGCATTGTTCTGAAAAGGAAGGAAGAAAAAAAAAGGTGGTCTTTGAAGTAAGTAGTTACAGCCTAAATTAGTATGGACTGAGTTCATCATAACAGAGGTAACAAAAGTAACATGATCTCAAATTGGAACAGAGGGGAGGATACTTTGCTCTTCAAATATTTAGTGCAATCAAAATGATTTGGTTTGAAATTTTTTGCTATGACTGAAAGCTTCACTCTTTTCAGATAAAATCCAGATTTTTAAGGGGCAAAGTAGACCCTAATTATTTAGTAAACCTTATGGTACTTAGAAGAACAAAAAAAAAGGCACCCTTAATAATTGTATAATTAATTATTAATATCAGAAGAAGCGTGATTAATTAGATTGTTATTTAACACCTTTGACAACTAGAAGAATCCCTGAAAATTTGGTTTAATTTGCCTTAAACTCTATACTTTTGCATGGCTTCTTGCTTTTTGCCTTCCTCCACTTACCTCTTTTTTTTTTTTTGTATGTCTTCCTCCTTTTGGAAAGTTCAAGGTCTGTTTTATGCCTGTGATTCAGTTTTGTCCAACCCATCAAAACAAAAATAATAAGGCCTACAAATGGGTGTGCATTGGTTTAAATTAATCAGTTTACTAAACAGGGAAAGCTGTTAGTATGTGGATATAAACAATTGTCCTGGAAAATCCTAAGCAGAGGGAAAATTGGCTGGTTTTCTGTTTGGTGTTTACTTGCTTTTCCTTTGGTGACAATGGATTTTGTTTTCTAAAGCTTGTTTAAGTGTCAGTGTCACTTTGTTCAACGTGAGGAGCTAAATAAAGCATCTCCACTGTAAACTTACCTTTCCCATGTGAAGTGGGAGCCACTGTGCTAGGTGTAGAGGAGTTTTTGCATGCAGGTGTTGGGAGTTGTGGTCTGCAGGGTTGGCAGGACTGCTGTAAGGTGCCCAGAGCCTTGTGGGGAGAATGATGGGGATCTGGAGATGGGGCTGGTGCTGGGAATCAAAGATTTCCTGCAACTGATCTCTTTGGCAGCAGGGAATGTTGAGGAGCCCTCAGCACAGGAGAGACATGGAGCTGATGGAGCAGGGCCAGAGGAGGCCACAGAGATGCTCAGAGGCTGGA
>JAOEGS010017319.1:0-31887 GCA_025447755.1 Corythornis vintsioides | reverse complement strand
AATGAAAATTTTAAATTCAAAATTTTAAATTAACATTTTTAAAAATCTTTTAAATTTTTTTTTTATCATTAAAATCTTCTTTTGATGCTAAACACATTGTTTTGAAGTGTTCTAATATTTTCACATTCCCAGCAAGAACTGAGGAATTTCTGGCTTTGTATCAATCACCCTGATAACAACTTTAAAATTCAGAATTAGGCTGTTATTAGAGATTTATTTTAAGTTCACATAGCATGGCAGAGAAGGAATGCTTCATCAGAGAGGTTCATTTAATTCCATTTCAAATGAACAATTAAAGCACTTCATAGTGATTCATTTTTAATTCCCACGTCACGGTGGCTTAATATCAAATTGTTGATGTATCATCATCTACCTGGGGCTAATTCTGAAATTCTGAATTTCTGATTGTGTTGTTCAAATGAAGTATTCTAAGCAAATGTCACTGGGACATTAATTTTATTAATTAATTTATTTCTATTTTATCTTTTTCTCTTAGACTGTAAAAAACCCCATCCAATCAAACACCAACTTTCCTGGTTTCCTAAGCTTCACACTTCCCTTGCTGGGTATGAACAAGCAAGAACTGAAGATCAGAAGCCCAAGTTTGTTTTCCTGTTAGGAAAAGAATCCCTGGATTTCACTTAGCTCTCCTTCTGTGGCTCCATTTCAGGAGCACCTATATTTCACCTCTCAACAGCACAGAGTCTGCAGGGCCTGACAACAAAGAACTTGGAGGATGCTGGAACATCTGTGAGTCCTTACCTCACAGATGTTCTTTTAGCTACATGAAAGAAATCCCTTGTCACCTCTCTCCTTGCAATTCCAATTCTCAACTAATTAGGAGTTTGTGTATAGTGATGATCACTCCCATGTGTCACTGAAGGAATTATGAATCCAAAAAATATGCAAATGAAACTCTGCCTGTGTCTCTGCACCAGGAGATGGAAGCAGAGAGTGATTTTTTTTCCATTGGGACACACATCCTTTTGGAGTTTTCAGGTAATATTTTCTCTAGAATTATTCACATTGAATTATTCTTTGTGTTCCTGTAGGAGTAGGAGCAGAGACTGCCTTAGCCTAGAATGGGAACTTTAAACTTTTCCAGTTTTTCAACTAATTCACTATTAAAATAATAGATTCTTCCCTGTGAGTTGAAGCATCTTGACAAGAGGCTTGTTTTTTGGGGTTTTTTTTCTGAGTTACTTTCCCAAATTCCTTAGGATAGGAAGTCTTCCTAATACTCCAGGCTACATTCATTTTCATTTCCATTGTATTTAGCTCTAATCTGAATATTTGTATCTGCTGTATCTAATTCAGCATGGCACAAAATAGCTGTGTGACAAAGAATTGTGAGAACCATCATTGATTTGGCATGGAAGCATTTGAAAAATTCCTTTGCCAGAGGGGGAAAAAAAAATAGGTGTCAATGTACAGTCCACAGCTAAACTGGAGGAGAATTTGAGTTAAATAGGTGAGAAAAAGAGAAAATAAATGGTTGCATTCAAACAGGCACATCCCCCAGGTGTCTGGGAATGGGGCAGGAGGGAGTCCTGAGCTGCTTCTAACATCCCTCAGCAAGTATTAGAGCTGCTGGAAATGGATCTTCTTCTTTTCTGCTTTTCAGAACTTCTTAATCTGAATGGGCAAAAGTACCTTAGACATTTGTTAGCAAACACTTTCATCCTGTCTCTTGCTGCTTCCAGAGGGATTTCAGCCACCAGGATGCTTTGATACTCTGGATGAGACCTGCATCTATCATTTCACCCATTTATTTGCATGGATTTTTCAATGACCATAAACTTCAAAAGACATTTAGGAAAAGATAAAATGGTCCCAGTTCTACTACCCATGCATAAAATGGCACAATGAATCAAGATTAACTGGAGGACTGTTCTCAGGAATGCTGTTGTTATGGCTTTACATTTTGTAGAGGAGAGAAGTGTAAGTTTTTTAAGGTATAACCATTTATTTCAGATATAACCATTTCTTTAATAAATATGTACCCATCTTCACCATTTCAGAAATATAGAATTGAATTGATAAATGTAACTCTTACCTTAGAAATTACTCCTACATTTAATTTTGCAGCATCTCTGCTAATTCCTGACTTCAAAGGTTGTATAAAGTTTTCTTTATTCACTAATTTCTTACATCACTGATATTATTTCAGTTCTCTTAAAATCTGAATTCTGCTCTGTCCTGTGATTCTTCCTTGAAAACACCTCCTTCTGATGGTAAGGCAGTGAAGCTGTACCAAAAACAGGACAGAGGAGGCTTAGGAGAAATCTCTGACAATAGGAAACTGGTAGATACATCATCTCCCTCACATTTCAAGAGTCTTCCCTCACTATCTGGGGACAAGAATAAGGAAAAACTAATTTACAGCTCAACATAGTCACTGATGTCAATAATGCTTGTGATCAATACCATCTCCTCTTCATTCATACTGTGATAATTAACCTTTCTGCTATGATCAGAGATAAACTGGATGCTGTTGCAAACACAGTTTTAATTAATCTCTTTTTTTTTTTGCCCCCTAATATGCACTCAGTTCAAAACATGCCATAATACAAAGAAAACAAATATTCTTATGCTAGTGCATGGCTTGATGCTGGAGCTCTCTTCCCAGTGAGAAAATGAGTGTGTTGTCTGACCAGAAATTCACTTTTAATATGTCACATACAAATGGAAAGCTGCTTCTGTGCATATCCAGTCTGTTCTGATGGATTTTCTTCTCCTGACATTTTTCCTGGATTATTTATTTGCTCAAGCTAGAAATGATTCACATTGCATCTCTAAGCTTGTCCTAAATGTTTTCAAATTCACTTTAAACTTTTTCAAATATTAACTTATTGTAAAAAGAGAACATTTTTTTCTGTTAGCTGATTTAATGTGATTTGCTCTCTCATTTGCTGTGAGCCATTAAGTCTGAAAGATGTTCAGATTCCACTCTCAGAAATGTCATCTTGTGTTGGTTTTTGTAGCACCATGGAATTTACATCTGATGGATCATTACATCTTTAGCCCATGTGTTCTGCAGCATCAACAATCAAACAAAAGGCAAGAACAATGGAGAAAGAAGGTCTCTAGACAGATAGGAGCTGTACAGTTGATGACTCTCATAAAAAAAAGAGATTTAAATATAAATATTAGTATTATGCAATTGTAGCCTGGAAAGAGAAGTTGATGAGTATGAACTTGGGGTTAGTCTGAGAGCTTAGAAGCAGCATTTCATCTTTTACCAACTTAACTTCACATTGCCTCTGCTTTTCTTCAGCCCAGCTGTACTAAAACCTATGATACCATCTTTTCTTTCTCTTGCCAACCTAGCACAAGCTAAGCATAAAGTCAGAATATTCATTTATTTTGAAAATTGCTGTAATTCTCCTTCACTGACTTTACAGCTGCAGGAAAATTAATCTCATATTTTCTGATAAAACCTTTGCATATTTGGAATTTCCTTGTAGGTCTGGTGTTTCAGCTTCTTTTGTAGATGATATTTGCAATGGTTGGAAGATCAAAAGCCTGTTCTTCATTGGTAAACACATGTATGAATTGCAATGAGCTATTTTATAACAGTTAACTACATAAAATATCCCAGCTACTGGACTTTTCTGAGCACTGGTAGGATGCAAATTCTGTCAAGGTGCTCCAAGATGAAATGTGAGATTAAAAGTGATTCATTCGTGTGCTCTGTAGTACACAAGAAATCCTAGACAAGAGTGGAAGCATAAAAAATGATGTTATATGAAAGAGAGTTGAATAATTCCTGTTCCAACAGTGATTCTGTTGGAATTTGTGGCCAGACAGGGTTGAATCTATCAGATTATCAGGTACTTTTACCTAATTTAGTGAAGAGCTGGCAATTCTGATTTTTGATATGGACTGAAATTTCTTTCTTAGAGCAGTGAAACTAGATGCAGTTCAATTGTCTGGCTGCTGTTAGTCAAAAGGCTAAACCATCATGACTGGAGTGTTAAAAGGGCCTTCACCAATTTCTCCTGCTTTGCTTTTGGCTAGAAGCACAACAATATCTTTCACAGATGTCTGATTTCTCCTTAGTTTTCCACCCAAAAGCCTTGGAAGATGTTGTAATACATGGAGGAGCAAAACACAGTCTTAATGAGTTCATTTTCCTGTGTGGAAAAAAGATTCATTATACTTACACCCAAAAAAAATAGAAAACACTTGTTAATTTCTTTCAAACCTGCTTTGCAAGGGAAAATGAAATTGGTAAATGCATTTAAGCAGGACAAAGTGATTTAGTCAAACATTATTTTTGTTTAATTTGTCCTTCAATCTCATTTAGTGCATGTATTGCCTATGGCTGCAATCAGAGCTGCTTAGAATCCCTTGAACCAGATTAAAGATCAAAATCCTTCTTAGTGCCAGCTTATTGCATAGCAAATCCAAACTCAATGCAATCAGCAAGCTTAAAACAAGGCTCAGATGTTAGTTAGCAAAGCCTGTGGAGATCAAGAAAAAAATGCAGAAAACAAGGTGACCTAGAACAGAGTATCAAAGGCTCTTTAGTATTTTGCAGTTCTGGCTGAAGCCATGAAGTCATTCTTGTGTATAGAGAAATATTCCCAAAAGAGAGAGTTGATCTTGGGAAATTAAAAGCTATTTCCAGGTTAGAATTCCTATTTTTACCACTGTTGATACATCACTTCTTCTGCATGCTTTGCACACATCTCCCAAACCATTCCCTATCAACTTATCACAAGCAGAGGAAATAAATCTCTTTTTGGTTTATTTTCTGTGATGAATTAGATGTTCATAACAAATGGAAACAGCTCAGACTATGATGGGTTTGGTGTTGCCTAATGACCAGAAAGTTTCTATTCAGCACAGGGCTACTGCTACCATCATTTTGTCAGGACTTGGTGTGATCAGAAGTTGTCTGGTTTAGAAGACTTTGGGATTGCTTTGCACAGCTTCTATCACAGAAACTCAAAATAACACCCCAAAATGTGTTCTTTCTTTCTTGATTCTATTGAAATATAACCAATCAACCAACCAGACACCACAAATGAATTTATCTTCCACAAATTATCCCCTCTCCAAACACCATGATACTTACCCAGCATAAATACCCAGCATAGGAATAGTGCATTTAAAGCTGAATTTTTAAAAGGATATTAATATTCAGTCACAACTGAAACAGAGTGAGAACTTTGCCTTTAAAAACCCCAGCCAAATGATGGTTTACATTTGTGTGGATCCAGGTGCTCTTGAAATACAGCCAGAAAAAGAAGAGTTTCTGTTTACCAGAGTAACAATCAATGTAATCTCTGCCACAGACTTGGATTTCTCAAAGTAAGATCTGTCCTTTTACTCCAGCTGTAGAATATGTTGGAGTTAAGTATTTTAGATTACAGCCAATTTAGTTAAGTTGTGTCTCATTAAAGAAATGCTTCATTCTTTCTGTGCTGACATAACTGAATTTTCCCTCCACAAACTTAAGCAAATGCAGCTAGATATTTTAATAACATGCCACTATATTGTAGTGCCTTTTTACCAGCAGAGTAATGTGATTTACAGGAGGTATCAGCTTCAGGCTACAGCACAATGTGATGCTCTGTGTGCAAACTAAAAGGATAAAGACATTAGAGAGTGGATTTTTTAATAATTACTTTTTTTTCTTGAAGATGATGGATAAGGCTGCATCAATAGTACAGTAACTAGATATATATTTAAAAAAAAAATAGAAATAGTTCAAAACCACAAACCATGTGAACATTTAAAGCTCACCAACAGGGAGGTGAAGTGCCATTCACACAGATCTGCAGAATCTTTTTTTTTAGTGGGCACAACTAAGGAATTTGTGGCTGAGCAGCTATAGAAGTGACTTTATGAGCTGTTCAGCTATGCATTTTTATATACTTCTACCTGTAAGATGATTTTTTTTCTTTCATGAAGGCAGATTTCTTTTCTTTAGCTCCCTTTAGGCTTTTCTCTCTTGCTCAGCATATTGCAGAAGATTTAGAACAACAATGGAAGCAAACCTAGGAAAGGGAATGATGAACAAGAATGTGATGTCTTGATTTTGGAAAAGGCAAAACACAGAAGTCCAGCACACTGAGTGGTACCAGTGTGATACATTGCTTTTTAATTGCTTAAAGGACACATTTTGCACACCTAAGTGTGTGGAAGTGGCTTATTGAGTAAAAGCAAATTGCAAGACTTTTTGCAAGTGCCCAATGACTGCAAAGTTTCAAAGCAAAAGACATTAGTTGGAAACAAAAGGTTCTGTGAGAAATATGGGTTGGGTTTTTTTTGCATCCCACTGACCTATTTTTGCTGTCATTTGAATATGTTCATAAATCTTGTCCTATTTTTTGCCAGCATAGTGAAAGAGTTTTGATTAAAGAGCTTTTCTGAGCATGAGTTTGGATTAAAATATGATTGCACTTATTAAGATATTTTTTTTTTAATACTCGATTTTCACAAGTGATGTGGAGGAAATTTTCAGCTCAATGCCACCCCTGAAAAAGGATTTTCAGAATGGAAAAAAGAAGTTATTATAACAGAAACTTGGAGCCCTGTTGGAATAAGACACTAGTTACTAGGGGAGGATATTAAAACCTGAGTTACTACCATGAGGGTTGTTGCAGTCACACAACATGGATCTCATATTTGAACTCTTTTCTTTAAACTCTTTTAAAGAAGTCCTTTCAAAAATCTGATTTAAAAGGATTAATTCAAGTTCACCCTGGAAATTTGTTCTGTAGTCAGTGCCTGCATACAGACTTTTCAGCATTCAAATTAGTACCTGAGTCACAAATTAAGACTTCTGCTTTTTTTCTTCTTTCCTTCTCTAGTAGATAATTTGATAATTCTTTTTTTCTTTGATTTACAGCAAATATTTCTCATGTTGGACTACAAATATACACTGTCAATAGTACTTTGTCTTTAGTTTCTCAATGACCTATAAATGGCTTGAGATCACAACAGCAACCCTGATATTTTCTATACAGTTGTGACATATAGAGGATCTCACAGCAATAAATGAATAATCAGAGTATTTTCCAATAGTTCGAGTTGTATTTAGTTTTAAAGTATGAGAATAAACTTTACAGATAAATTATGTATGATCCAGATATGAAAAACCTGCAACAGCATGGGAGTGCAATAATCAAGAAAACAGATTAAGAAGATTATCATATTTGTCCTCTTTCTCATTTGAATATATAGATATTTCCAAGTCCTTACCCCAGTAAAAATTCCAGTGCACATTTTATCTGAGTAAAGCCTGGAGGAGAAGGACAAGAATTAATCTTGTGGAAACAAACATTTTCTGTTGTCACCTCTGAGCCCATGGAAAAGCTCAGCTCATTCCAGTGCAGTCTGGATCACCTTGGCTCATCATGGGAAAAAGCTCATTAGAGGGTAGATTTTTATAATGATAGGAAGGGAAAAAAAAGCTTATTTGCAGATGCATCAAAAGGAAAAATCTGTTTAACCCTTCAGAAGTACAGGAAGATATTTTTGCACTGTGTTCTATACCAGGATTTATTGTGTGTCTATGGGATACTGAGGAAAAAAAAACCCTCAGCATTTGAGTGATTCTGAGATGAAACTTAGAAAAATCAGTATAATTTATATTATATCTAATACAGTTTTTTTTCCAGATGAAAGAACATAGATATATTTCATGTTCTCCATGTGCATGTGAGTTTCCTTCCTCTTTGCCATGGTGGTTGTTTTAATCACCTGTAAATTGAAATAATGGGTGGCCTCTGCTAGGTTGTGTTGGCTGGCAAGGTATTTTTGCAGCATGGTCTTCAACTTCTTGTCATGTTCTGAGGTTTTAATGTTTTTCTGTGTTCCCAGAGTGAGTCACCAGCAGAGATCCTCTGATACAACCCACATCTGTGCCACTGGACTGGTGAGTAAAGAAAAAGTGCTGGTACAAACTGGCACTAATTGCAACCTGGGGAGCTTCCCATTTCTTGCCAAGAGAAGAATGTTGATGGAATGAAGAACCAGCAACACAAAAAAGACCCAGTTGATTTCTTACACCCTGTGTGCTGGTGGCATTTGTCATCGAGTAAGAAACAAAGAATATTTAGTGAAGTTTTCTTTGTCTCCCTGCTTCTCATTCCTAATGTCTAGAAAGAAAAGCCACCCAAACTGAATGATCCAACAGTGCTCTCTGGTGGTGCCAAACACAGGGAATTGAGCTGCACAAGTCCAGCACCCAAGTCCTTGAAGACAGATAAAGTGACAGCAATTCTCAACATGTTCCCTAGTGATAAGAAAAATAGAGCAATAAACAACTTTCAAACCACCAAGGCATGAAATGTGAAACCTGGATTAGTAAAGGTAATGTAAATAAAAATATTTTTAAAATAGTGTTTCTTGTCCAGCAGATATTTTAGACTCAATGTTCACAAGGAACAAATTCCTTCATCATGCAATGTAGATCCAAAAAGGTGAGAGAAACACACTGTATATTTTGCTATGAAATAATTTTTAACCTTAAGAAATCTTCTTTACTATCTTGGTTTCTTTTTCATTGTCCTTAAGTGGGGTGGAAAAAAAATCAAAAATAAAGCTTAGCTACAGGAAGTATTTTAGAGAGATGAAAGCAATTATAAACCAGGGTCATTAAGCTTCTGAGTTCAAAACAACATCCTTTTCTGTTTTCACACAAAGATTGTGCTTTGAATTTTGATTATATAGAAATATAATCTATATATATCAATATAAATAGACAAATAACCTACACACCATTGGTATCTTCCACATTTTTAGCCAGCTTGTAGATGTGGACACTGTGCAGTTGGTTGCTCTGCAATTTAACACATTCTCCCAGCTGCAAACATTAATTGCTTGATTATTTATTATT
Organism: Corythornis vintsioides; assembly: GCA_025447755.1. Lineage (NCBI taxonomy): Eukaryota > Metazoa > Chordata > Aves > Coraciiformes > Alcedinidae > Corythornis > Corythornis vintsioides. Next base: position 23,033 of record JAOEGS010017319.1, on the reverse strand, counting down.
AAAAAAAAATAATAATCCTAAATACAGGTCCTGTTCCACTAATCACAGTGAAAAAAAGGAAACTAATAATCAGAAGTTTCTGCTGTAGCTCATTCAATACATGTAGTCAGTCTCATTCTTGGAGTATACCCAGTGGAAAAGTAAATACCCTGTCCACAGACTCTGAATTGCACAATATCTCTGTAAAGTCAAAACTTAGTAGCCATGATGTATAAAATATTAAGAGTCTTGAAAAGAATGTGTGATAAACCAGAATTCTTCCTTCCCAAGGAATCAGCCCCAAGGCCAAGCACTGAATGGTTCATTTCCATTCAAAAGGTTTGGGAAAAAGATAACACCAGAGATAAAGAAAAGACTGGAGAGAGGAGGTAGAAACAACAAAGTGAATCACTGTAGATATATTTGAGATAAGATATGTAAATCATTTTCCTGCTGGGAAGAAAAAAACTGGCAAACAAGGGTATAAATTAATAAAATCAAGTGAGTGTCAGTGTTGAAGTGAAAAAGTGTGAAGTGATAAACATCTTTACAAAGGTAAAGGTAATTCCTTTACAAAGGTAATTCCTAGTTAGGTTGTCAGCCTGTTGCACTCAGGTTGTGACAGTTTATTTATCATTTTATAACTTCCCTCATTTTTTTCCTAATCAGTAACTCCATTTGAAATAATAAAAAAAACCTAAAATAATCTTTCACTCATAATTAATCGGATAGTTAATTATTTGTTTTTAGAAAGAAGAAAGCCAGATAAGAAATTGTACTGGGTTAGTACTCTAGAGATCAAAAAATACTTATTTTAATATGTGGTGTCACTAGCATGAATTTCAATCACTCAGTGATGATCTGAATTACCTGCCTTAATTACCTGATGATACTATGCTTAAGCATTCCTAAGACCTTCTGATATCTCATTTTCATATCCAAAAGGAATTAAACACATCTATCAGGAGGTGACCTTTTACAATACAAAGTCACTCACTTCATACAATTTGTCCAATTAATTTAAAAACCAGCCACTAAATTTAGATTACAGGAGGATCCTCAATAAAGCTACAGTAGGTTTTTTTGGCTTAACACATCCTAAATGCTGGATATACAATTAAAATATACTCAGTGCAGTTATTTCTTCCTGCCATGGTGAATTGCTGCAATACCATTGACTGGGGCTATTATTGATTGGTGGGTTATTGATTGCTGCCATACCATTGATTGCTGATAAGAAGTTTCAGTAGTTGAATAGATAAATATTTGCATTATTAATATTTGCCAGTGGTGATTTATTCATTATTATTTTTTATAATCTCTGCTTAAATTGGGGAATTTAGAGGATAAAGCTTCTGTGTCCTTGTGTTTTATGAACTCACAGTTGTGATCTCTATCACTAGCAGTCTGAGTGACCCTTTAGGTTGTGACCTGAACAGACAATTCTTATCCATAGACCAAGAAAAATAGATGAGTACTGCTCTTTATCAGGCTATGAATTCTGCCAGGAACAAGCCATGCAGCTGTAGGGAACATAAAGTGGTTTCTCACGTGGATGTCTCTGAGATAAATTGAATTATTGATGATCATTTGTTTCCACCCCACACTGAACAAACACCTCTGTTTGCACAAGGCACTGAAAACAATGGGAGATCAGTGCAGATCAATTACACTCAAAAAATTACATGAAATAATAGCAATAAGAGCTACATTTTCATAACTCTGAATTAATACTAGGGCTCATCCCTGTGTGGAGATGGATGCTGCCAGTCAGGGGCAGGGCACTGAGAATGAAAATTACTGTTTGGAGAAGATTTGGTATTGAAGATCTGTCCAATTCTCAACTTAATCCATAAAACCATCTGACTCTGGTGAAAGGACAATATTCCATGTAGTAGCCTGATAAGAGAAAAAAAAAATAGTGTTATTTGCTGTCAGGGGAAGATCAGCAGCAACTTGACATGAACATCCATGACATGAAATCATGGCATACCCTGAAAATACCTGGAGGAAGGTCCACAGCTTATTCCTTACAACCATGAAATCTAAAGATGTAAAAGATTTTCTGCAGATGTGTTCATTACAAACATGAGGTTTTCTAAAGGAATTTAATAACCTGGAAGTCTTTTACAAGATTGTTTTTTTATTCTCATGAGGCTTTCCTTTTCAACAGACAACTCTGAATGCCAGTATACATATTATATATACATATATATATATATATAAGTTAGTAGATTACTGTGAATTTTGCATATCATGATGAATATCAGAAGCTTTTTGTGTATTAACCAAAATATTTTCCAACAGGCTGAATAGTTCTACAGGTTCTATTGGTTTTCCTCATTCAAAAGAAATAATAGATACCTTAAGACACTAGTGTTTTATTGAAAAAATAACAAAAAAACCCACAGAAATCAAAGTCCCCTCTAACCAGCATCATTTTAATAGTTCAAAATTAATTTTGAATATCCAAATTTGAAGGATTTTTTTCTGAAACCTGAAAATCTGATTTGACTTAGCTGAAAAAGAACAAGGCACATATGATATATCATCATCAGTCAGTACAATCCTCAAGTGCAAGTTAATGATAAAATTAGGCTAGGTTTTATTATTTAATTACAAATTAATGAATAGTTCATAATTACTAGGTTTCATTATTTAATTATCAATTAATTGATTCTCAAATATCCATTTATTCTCATTTTAAAAAAAAATAATGTAACAATATTGTAGAGATGAGACCCATTAACAAGAATAGTAGAATAGAAGGGGATTCCCTTCTCTTTTTTTCTCCTCAAGGTTTGTCCTGGTTTTATTTACAAATATTAGAAATACCAACTGGTAAGTTACTATTTTATTTAATCTGCAGTAATTGAATCATCAGCAGGACCACAAAGTTCCCCAGAAGATGCTGCTGCCAGTCCAGCAGTTCCCAGGCACTACCAGGATGCTAATTCCATTTCATCAGTTAGAATAGTCATTTTTCTTTTACAAAGAGTCAATATAGAGAATATCAGGAGTTAAAATAAACTTCTTATTCTTTAAGATCCTCTAATCCTCTTTTAGGATGAAATGTAATTGAAGTTGATGCTTTTTCCTTAGTTTTCACAAATACTAAATAAAATTAGAAATCTACATTACAGGAGTAATTGAAGGCAAGTATATATGAAGTTTTAAAAATAGAGATAATTTATTATTATAATAAGTATTATTATTATAATAAGTAACTCTTGTTTTATGAGAGGCATTAAATTAACATTTGAAGGCAGTTCACAAGTTGAGTTTGAATATTACTGCTAGAAAATTTCCCCAGTAAGCAAGGGGCAAAAGAACAAAGATCCTATTTTTCTGAAATTGATAATGTATTGGAATACATCCAAGGATCAAATGCAATTGAAGTTCTTCAGTAGCTTGAAAAAGCTTCCTCAAAAATAAATGAATCCATGGCTTTAAATAGCAACAGGAGCTCTAAGGAAATAAGCACATTGAGAAATGGGCTGAAGATGAAGACTGGTGAAAATTCAGTTTGATCTGAGAGTTTTGAGGGGTTTTAGATTTCTATTTGTATTTTGAAAAATATATAATTGTATATATTATTTTAAATAATATAATTTATATAAAATTTAAACAATAATAATAATACACATATTAAACTAGTAAAATACATTGAATAAAAACATACATACCATATATACACGAGGAAAGATATATACAAATCTGGACAAAAAATGCAAATACTGAATCCTGGTCTTCACAAATCTCCTTCAAAAACCTTCAGGAATGAAAAATAGCCTGATCTGGGGATTCTTTTTATTATCAGGGATTATTTTTGTTATCATATTATCAGATATATTTTGTAGTGCCACTCAATGATTTGATGCTTATCTGCAGTTGGATACACTTCTGCCTGGAAAAATGACATTTTGGTACTTCCATTTCATACAGGGCTGCTGTGACTGATATCTCACCTGCTAGCCTGCTCAGGAACATTTGTGTTAAAATGATAACATTTCTATTTTTCTAAGCATCATTAAAAATAATGTTTATTCCATAACAAATTATAAAAATATTAAAGGGCTAAAAAGAAAATAATAATATTGATTTCTATTTATCTCTTCTTTTCACTGACAACAAAATGAGCTGAACTTTTTTTTTCTGTGTTATCACTACAATAAACTTGAAAGTCTTAAAAACCCTGATAGAAAAGTGACCCATTCTTCTTTACACAGAATTCTAATGCATATCTGAAGATTTTTTTTTAAGTATTCATTTTAAAAGATCTATAAAAGTTTATTGCCATGTTTATGTCCACCTATCTCAACAAGACCTATGCAAGCAGTTGATTTTCACTATAAATGCTTAGAAAACACAGACTTTTTAAAATAAAAAGCATTTTTTTTTCTCCAAGAATAACAAAACTGGTCTATTTGGTGGTAATAAGTATTTTCTGAGCAATCAGCCACCAAAACAAATTATTGTCTTTCACTGCAGACCAGAATGAGACTTCAGCAAGCCAAGATGTAAAAATTCATTTAAAGGAGATTATTTCAGTGTAACACAACTTCAGTTTGCTAATGTGCTCCTATTTGCTCATCTCATAACTTTATTATCCTGTTGGTGTACCTTAATGGACTCTTTAATTAATGACCACTTGTTATTTAGTTTAGGCCAGGGGGGCACCACTAAATGCAGCAGATAGAAACACATTGAATCTCATATATAAGACTATATATGATATACATTTATCCATATATCTCATGGATAAAGCTTACTGAGCAAAACAAGATGTATTTTAATTGGAATTTACTTCCAAATATGGAACAGAAAAATAGATCTGATGATCTTGATGGGCAGGTGTCCACACATCCACAACAAATCAGTCTCTCAGCCTCCATTAATTCTTGATCAGCTCTTTCAAGAACTTGAAACAGAGAAAGAAACAGAGAGAAAAAAAATCCCAGAACCACAAAACCAACCCCACCAAAGCCCAGGATTTGTGGCTGCTGAGCTATCAGTCACTTCATACCACAGTAAACACCAGACGTGGTGAGAAAACATCCTCTGGAAACTGCTGTTCAGTTGTGACAGATATTAACATTTCATACCATCTCAGGATGAAGTTTGCTTAATCAAATGGCAGGGACCTCTTAAATCTATCAATAAAGACCTTCATTCACCCAGGGGGCAGAATCAACAAGGAAGGCAAAAATCCCAAGCAAGAAAAGAGTTGTGTTTGCAGTGCCATCTGCTTTGAGTTAATTGTTCTCAACAGGCTACTCAGCTGCCATGTCTTCTTGGGATTACTTACTAAAGAAGTCAAGAAATATGTCATGAGCATCAGCAAAATCCTGATTTTACATTACAGCTGTCAAAATCATTGCATTTGCATTCATTTCACAGCAATCTTTGTGCATGTCCAGCAGCTAATTAATAAACCTGATTGTTGGGCAGTCTTGACAGAGAACCTACAGCAACACTCTTGGTAACTCACAAGTGTTGTGAGTTGTATTGATATTAAAAAAATATAGATGGAAGCACTCCAACATTTCCTATAGCATCCAACTAGGCTCTATATAAAACAGACACCTCAAATGTGGGGAAATTTGTCCTTGTATTCAGTAATTTGCTGTGTTGAGAAGTGATGGAATAGAAACCCCAGCATCAGGATATTGCTCTGTCCTCAACTTCAAAAAAAACCAACCAACTTCTCCCTCTGACTTCAAAATAAGTGGCCAAGTTTAACAGAGTAAAAGAAGCATTTCACTCAAGTGGTAAGAAAAATGAGATTATTAATTATTCTTCTGTAAAATGAAGGAAATGTACACTATATTGTTCCTAAAAATGTGTTTGAAAACACATGCTTCAGCAGAGCATCAGAAGACTGAGTGTAGAATAAGTTGGGTCAAGGTGTCATGGAAACTTTTAATTCTCTGCAGATTTCTTTTTTCCTTTTCTGACCTGTGTTGCATCTTTATATGTAGATTTGAAATCCTACCACTTTGTATGGGACTGTTGTGAAAGATGAAAGTAATCTGAACAATGACTCCACAATTTTCTTTTCAATTATTTAGCCTAGAAGAAAAGCATCTGAAGGATCAAGAGCAGCTCTAACACAGTATCATTTATCAAATTTCAGGTGAATTCCAAGATGCAATTGCTCAGCTTCTTACTGTGAAGCAGAATCTTTAAACAGGCTCTGTACCAGACAAATTAAATGTTTGCTATGCAATGTCAGTTTGGAAAAGGTCATAGGTCTGATCTCTGTACTCTCTTACATTCAAAATCTTGTTAGGACCAGAAAAAAACCCACCAAATATATGAGGCTGGGAATTTACTGGCAGTCCAGTTAATGTTTTAACACTCTAGTAATACAAATTATGTAATTAATACAGATGAAAAACCTCATTCATGACAGAATTTCACCTCTTATGTCATCCCTTTGCCCCTTCCTGTCATCTGCCTCTTTGCCATGATATCTCAGATGTCCCTGAGGGGCCTGAAGCTGATGGACAAGAAGACCAAGGTGACACAGAGCACATCCCAAGGTCTTTGGCAGGAGAAGCTTGAAGGTTGGTGGAGCAGGGGACAAGGCTTCCTTCTCTGCAGCCCCCCAGCTTCACCAGGCCAAGGAGACACTGGCAGAGCTCAGGTTCCAGCAGAGGAGGCAACAAGCCCTTGGCCATGAGGCTGGCACCAAAACCAGCTCATCCCGGGACCTGTCCTGTCAGCGCAGAGCCTGTGAACCTTAACAGGTAAAGGCAGAGTCATTAACAGCTCATTAACTTCATTCTAATTCAGCTGTTTTGCACAGGGGGAGAGGCAGTGTGGCTTTCTAGAGAAAAATCATGTCACAAGAGTTATCTCTGCAGGCATCATGCATTTGGATTTATTAAAGCTTTAGAAAAGTCCTACTGTGGGGAACTATAACTATAGGAGGGAATATTCTGTGGGTTACTAACTGATTTAAGATTCAGAAGAAATGGCAAAAAAAAATCCATCTTCAAACTAAACATTTTCAAGAGTTTTGGTGCATTTAAAAGAAAAACTATCCCTTGAAAAGAATATCCATCTGTGTTATCTCCTGTAACTTCATTCTGAGGGAGAGCAGCCTTCTTTAAATAACATAAAGGATGTTCTGATCAATATTATAATGAAATTTAATATTTGATGTTAGATTATTAGCTTATAATGAATTTGTCTTTTATTATTGATGCATAATCAGTATTTTAATCAGGTTCATCAATGGCAGCATATCTAGAATGCAGCACAGCAGGAAAATTTAGTGCTGGATTTAGTACAAACACACCTTATTGTCATTTCCATTTTATACACTCTTCAGTAACAGATTTTATAGGTGAAGCATTTTATAGCTGCAGAAAACAATGCCTTGCATACTTAAGTGAAAAAATATTAATACATATTTTTATATTAAGCAAAAGGAAAGATGAAATTATTTTTTTTTACATTTATAAATATCCTTATTCTGAGGATTATAAAACATGATTTGTCTCACTGACTGCCATGAATTTTAAGATTACATCTTTTACCAGAAATTACTTTGTTCTTTGTGGGTCTATATTTAAGTGAGAGGAATATGAAATTAGGAAAAAAAAAGCTCTTTCCACAGAAGAGATAAAATCCAAATGTCTTGGCTGATATAGTTCAACAGTAACTACAATAATACCTAAATTATGGGGGTTTTAAAACTTTTTTTTACAGTAGTATATCAGTCTGAAGTTAGAATAGGGGTCTAACATGAATCTTAATGATAAATGAAGTGATTATTATTTAATCTTGAGAAATGAGGACCACTGGACTCTAATCCAGCAGATCTGATCAGGTATTGCTCTTTCAAAATACTGATGGAGAGTAGAAGAATTTCTGACCTCTGCTTCAACACTTAATACCACATCAAAAAAGGAAACTAGAAGAGATGAAATTAAAATGAGAATAAAACAAATGGAATATAGACACATAGATACAAACCAGTATTGAGCCAAGCCCCAAGAAAATGCATTCATTTTAAAAGTACATCCTGAATATTGTGGCCACCTGATGTAACTGCTAATGCCATTCTTTTATTTACACCATTAGGAGCAGAAGACTAAATGAAACAAGAGGGGTTCTGCAGAATTGAACCCATAAGGAAAAAAAAAAAAAAAAAAGATTTAATACATAAAATATGTAATACATAAAATCTTTTTTAAAAAAATTATAACACCACAACACATGATAAAACAAGAAATACCCCTAAAACCCAGAGACTGATCAAAAAAAATCACTTTTTTAAACAACTGAATGAATTTAATCATGTGCTTACACACGAATTTGGGTGTATATCAGTCTGAAGAAATCAACCCAGGCTGCTTTTATCCTCTGCAAGAATCAAACTGCTCAGTTTGAATCACAGTTGCCAACTTCTGGGTTGTCCTTCACATCTCACTGGTCAGCTAACAGTAATCAACACCCATTACTCACACAGGGCTCAGTCCTAATTACTCCTCTCAGCCTACAATATAAACAATCAGAGCTGCATGAGCTGAATGCTGACTCACTTTTTAAGCTCAGTGATTTATTTTTTTCTTCCTCAGCTTCTCTCCAGAGTGATCTCCAAATTGACTAAGTACAACCCCAGTGGATACAGCAGTGACTTCATTGCAGGTATTTTTGGCTCTTTCTTTAGACTATGAACCATTCCCAAAATATCCTTTATTAATATATGCTGTTTCTAAAATTAGACATTAATTATTAATTGAACTATGGAGTTTATTTTAGGATTGAATAGTGAATTAGATGGTTTTCATATATTTCACAATGTATTTCAAATATATTTTAAAAGGACATGTGAACCTCATTCAGAATCCACCACACAGAGGCAATAAGAAGACTTGTTTTCTCATAGTTCACATTACTATCATGTGATCATCACATTAGAAGCATTTTTTCTCACATTTGTGGTGTTAGTGCTAGAGGTAAAAATCAGATTTTCTGGATTTCACACAAAAAAAAAAAAAAAGAAAAAAAAAGCATAATTAGGGGTGATGATTTAGAAGTTACATTTTGCATTTACTTCATAAATTGCTTAGTTTATGGATAAGAACATTTTTGGACTAAAGAGAAAATGTCCAGAGGCATAAAGCAAAGGATATAGGAAAGGAAGGAAGTGCCATAATTTGTTCTTTGGAGCAAATGACAAATCAGTGCAAAGCATGATTGGATTCTTTGAGTTGTAATGTTAACAGAACAGCACTTCAGTCCCATAATCATCCATCACAGACAATGTAATGGTGACATAAAGCTCAAGTATTCATCTGCTCTGAAAAGGAAACAGAGAGAAATTGCTATGAAAATGTGAATTTCCAGACTAACACAGTTAGGAATTGCTGCAGAAAAAAACCCACCTATTGTTCTTTGTTTACATTCCAAAGAAAAAGTGCTTGCAACTCTCTTTTTCTTTTTTTTTTTTTAAGATTAAAGAGAAAAATTAGAAAATTATATCACAGGGAAAACATGGAAAACTACTTTTGTTTGTTTGTCTGGTTTAGATTTAAATAATGCTACAAACAGGGTTTGTGGGAATTATGAAAATGGAGAAGGAAAACTTGTTCCTTACAAATGAGTAGTCAATTAATGACTAATAAATAGCTCCAAATTCAGGCTTTTTCAGACACAAATATGAAATATTTTTCATAATTATTTGGGGGTTGGTTAAATTCCATGGCCTTGGCCACCTCCAGACCTATGACAGATGCTCTCTGTTAACCCATCTCCCTGCCCAAAGGGAATAAAGGCAAGAGACTTATGGATTGGAAAGTAAAACTAAAGCAGCTTTAATGCAAATAATAACTAAAAAATGGAATATATGCAAATATATGGAAAACCATATTTGAATTGTTAAGTCCTTTTTATCTTTTTTTTTTTTATTATTATCCTTTTTATCTTGAAAGAATGAGATTTTAATAGATATTTGCACTGTGAAAACTGTATTTTCCTCCAGGACATTGGGGCTGACTCAGATAGGTGCAGAGAAATGGGATTCCATGCCACACCTGATAATTTGCACTGTTCCTGTTGGGTTGCTCCAGAAAGCCCTGGTGTAATCAATCCCATAAAATTAAATCTTAGTTGCTTTACTAGTCACCCATCAGAATAGACTTTTATAATGTTTACACTAAAAGAGGGGGGGAAATGTGTTTGTTTTAAAGAAGAAATACATTTGTTTTTTGAAGCCTGAATGTTCTGCTTGTTCTCCATCTGGCAATAAATGCCAATCTACCTCTTACTCTAAGTAAAGAGAAAATGTAACACTGCTTATATAGCAATTCTTTTTCTGCATTGCTTTCTCACATAGAATAAATCAACAAATATTGGCCCAGCAAAGTCCTTGATACTATATTAAGTTGATCTTAGCTGAAAACGTGGTGCACTTTTCCAGTGAACTCTTTCTTGTTCAGGTCTGTCTTGGCTGAGCTCTTCAATCTCCTTTTCTGCTGCAGGCTAAGGGTGAATTTATATGTGAAAAAAACCTTCCAGTGTTAATAGTCTGCATTTTATTCTCTCTGAGCCCTTCAGAAATTCTTTTCTGTTTTTTTTTTTTTTTACATATTCTTGTGATATAGAAAGATCATCTTCTGACCCCATGCACCCTTCTGTAGTTCATTTCAGTGAGGAAAAATCATGATTATTTTATAGAGCCTTTCTAGATGTTTCACTGCTTAATGTTTTAAGTCCAGAGCTGTTCAGGATACCAGAGAAAAACTAATTTTCCTGATGAGTATATCCAAAGTTTGGATATTTTGTGTTTCTTAACAATATTGTTTAACACAGTAAAACTAGGCTGTTAAATCAAGTGCTTCTTTGAACAGGACAGAACAGAAATATTAAGCACAGTAAATTCAGTGCAAAATAGTTATGTCAGATATTTAAGCTTAAATATCAATTAATATGAGAAGTCTATTCAGAATTCATAGTCATAGTGATGTAAAGAAAATATTTCTGATTTATCTTTTTCATTTCAAGCCAGAAAACTATTCTTAGAATATCACATTTCTCCTTCCTCCCTGCATTTATATATATCCATACAGAAAAGAGCATATATATGTGTATGCAAATATGATTAAAACATTTCTTAATTATTTCTTAATACCTCCAGTATTCAGCTGAATGATTGTGAAAATCTAAGTAGAAAGCTGAGTGAGTGTCTTAAGGACAAGAGTTTGATCACATCTTCTGATTTAATTATAACCTTAAATTAAGCTCTCAGGTATATTCTGTCACAACATAACATAAATCACCTTGAATTAAGGTTCTAAGATACAGTAGCAGATACATGAAGTTTCAGTCCATTCACTGGCTTAGCTGTTGACTGAAATAAACAAGATTTTTTAATTGTACAATAAGCAGTTTATGTTGTAGATAATTATTTGGGTGATTTCACTGAAAAAAAAATCCAATATTTCCTTGCTTGAGGGGGATCCTGTCAAAGATGCCATCACTAAGTTCCATAAATTAATAATTTAATAACAAAAGATGTACCTGTGAGAGAGTCAGTGACTAGATGAGGATTGCAATCAAAATTGTGATCATGTAGGACAACATCATGGGCAAGAGAAAAGATGTGATCAGAACCTGCTGACACTTGACATCCTTAACATCCCTTTAAGAATATCCTACACTTTGCACAATATCCTTAATATTTGCAGAATATCCTCCTTAGGTTTCTATAACTCTGAATCTGCCATTGTATGCACTTATATGTATATTTATTTATCACTTCCATAGAGAAGATATGAGGCTAGTTGAAGAAGAAAGGTGGAATAGCCTTTAGTAGCATTTCTCTTAGCTGCATTTTCATATTTTTTCATTAATTTTTTCAAATTAATGTTTGAAGAATGTAACAATTCTAATTATTTGATACAGAAAAAAACTATTAAAAATTGAAATTATCTCACAAACCCCTTCTCTATCTCTAGGAACAGCAAAAATCATATTTACAGGCTCTGCTGTATCAATCAAATGACTGAAATGAAATGTTCCACCTATTTATTCTTCTTCCTTTCATATGCCACATAAATATGTGATAACAATATGTTAGATTTTGACACTGGAGCACAAAGCAGCCAGAATATGATGAAAGGCAGTCCCATTATTACCACAGGAATCTTGGTCTTTCTGTCCTTGTGCTTTCTTCACTTACAAAATATAGATTTTTTTTCCCTTCTGTTAGGATAACCACTGGCCTCTGGGCATCTGTTTAGGTTAAAGCTTTTCTGTGTTCTGAAGATTATTTTTTCTTACTGCTGGAGAGAGAGGCTAGAAAGGATCATGGAACAATAATTGGATGGTGTAACAAGTTCACGTGTGCAAATAATTAAATGTCATATTTTGACAAATTCAAATTACTGACTTCCTAAAGATAATTTTTAACAGTTCATTTTTTTTCCCTCTTTTGACTTCAATTCATTGGGTAATAGAAAGCTGTTAAGAAGAAGACTTAAAAGGTCACCTTTCTGTTGAGCCATTCTGTGATAACTTGAGTATTGTGAAAGATGTTCTTTGAACATCATGTTCTTCTACTAACTTTGATTAAAAACTGAAAGATATTTTCAGAGCTTCTAAACAAATCTCTCAGAACAAAATTTCCAGAAGAGCTCTAATCTCAAATCAATATTTTTTTTTTCTTTCACAGCTGGTTAACTTTGCATTTCTGTGACTAAATGTTACTTTGATTTTCAGTATTGAGATCTTCTATCTTCATAAATATCAACATTAGAATTAATTCCTAATTCCAGTAAGATTTGAATTTTGAAATTATTTGAAGACAACTTGGCGATTTGGAAGCTATTAGTTAAGTATTTGGAAGATATCTGTCACCAAATGGGTCCATCAGCATCTCTGACCCACGAGGAACATCCAAGGCAAATAATTCAAACAGAAACTTCAGGATCAGGAGCATCCTCATATCAGAAGAAAACCAACTGACAGGCTCTGGGAGCCATGAGGTATTTTCTCCACTAATGCAAATTCCACCTTCTCTGGTGGGCAGGGGAGCAATTGTGTTATTATATATAATAATATATTTATATTTTTATATTTTATATATATATTTCAACTTCTCTTTCAGTCTCTGTTAGTAGCATGCTAAGAATATTTATTTCTTCAAGCTCTCAGAAATTGCAGGTCTGAAAAAACAAGTTACACAGAGATCTGGAGGTGAAAACCCACTGAGCTCCAGACCTGATTTTGTCCTGAAGTCCATTCTCATCTTGTGAAATTTATCATTCCCATTTAATTCAGATGTAATTAAAAACTATTGTGGATACTGGTGATGATGATAATTCATGAATAAACAGAATTATCATGAGATTGCTGTTCTAATTATTGAAACCATTCAGAAATGGTGGATGGTTTGAATTGCTTGTAACCTGTGTAACTGTTTAATTCAGTAGCTTTCTTATGGCTAAAAAAGGAGGATATAATTAATGAAAAAAATCTATAGTTGCTGGCAGCTAAGAGTTTTACCTGGGTACCCTGTCAGCCACCAGATGCTTTTAAACATTAAATACAGCATAAAACAAGAAGGAAAGTTTATATAGCTCCTTCCATCTTCATATGAAAGGACATTTCAGTGCCACATAAAAATCTGTCTTCTGTCTATATTAATTTTACAAAGAAATACTATGTATTTTTAATCACTGTTTTCAGCAAAGCCACCTTCTAAAGGTCAGGTTTCAAATTAACTGTTTTCTCACACACTGCCCATCACCTATAGAGGCAATTCATCCCAGCTGAGAATACCTGTCTAAAATACACTGTAGATAGCTATTTGTTTTCCAGCTTTTACCTCACGTGTATCTTTTCTACTTCACAGCACTGAATTTCAAGTTGATTTTTTCCTCCACCTTCCTGAAACATCCCTGAACTCAAAAGTTTTTAAGCTAGTGATGTTCTTGGTGTGACAACCCATTTTCCACCAGAAAAATCTGATGTGATCTTTCACATTTTTGGTTTTCTCTCCACTTTGTTTTTGCTAATTTTGTACTTTACAGTTCAAATCATGCTTAAGAGATTGAATGTTGACAGTCCATATTGTGATGGTGAATACCTTATGGGATTCAGACACCTTATGGCACAGCAACACTAAAACCACATGGGCATGTTGGAGATGCTACAACCAGCAGTATCCAAAACACACAGAAAATCATCTCAACTGAATGAAAAGTTCCCAAGGACAGAGTTGTCTATTTGAATAAACCTAGTTTATCATGACAAGAGTGTAATTTTTAGTGTGGATTAATTAAAGGCATTGCTCATGACAACCAACCATGCCTTCTTCATCAGGGTAGAGCAACTTGAAGCAGAAAAAACCATGAAATTTCAAGAGATTGCCTTTAGTGAGTAACTGCTTTTAATGAACTAACTAGAAACACTCCCATTCTGCACCTCTAGCAGATTTAGAAGACACTCAGTTTAAAGTCTGTGCTTACATGGAATTAATTTCTGCTCAAAAAAAGAGACCAGTACAGAAAGAGCAGTGCAAGTTTGCTATTGATTGCATGCTCATTTTTCAGTGTTGGCAATGTCAGCTCCAAAAGTGATTATCATTCTAAGTAGGCAGAGGGTAAATGTGCATTGCTTGCCTCCCCAGCTGCACAACAATACCAACATTTCCTCTGCTGCTTATCCTGGCCTTCATTCTTTCAAGAATTTTCATCTTGGGCTGAGCTGGATTTTCTAGTTGGCTGAAGGGAAGTGCAGGTAAGAAGAGCCTTTCATTAGAGGCATGTCTGATTTAATTAATCTTTAATTATTGTGCAAAACAAATGAAAGGATAGCTTCGATCAGCAAATTCATTTGCAACATTTATCAACTAGCTGATCTTTATCACCCACTCAGATGACAGTAAATCAAATGCATGCCCCTTTTCAATGCATGAAGTCAATGATTAAAGTGTCCATAAGAGTCCTTATCCTAACTAAATCTAATTGGGTGTGAATAATCAGTCCAGACGTGTGATGAATGTGCCATCATAGAATCCAGTTCAGCACCAAATCATGTTTTAAACTCCTCATTTTAAAAGGCACATTCTCATGGCTTCAGACTTTTCTTCCTCACTCATTGGTAAGTAAATAGCATCTCAATTTCACCATTTTTCCTTGATTTCTCCTTAACAAGAACACCAGCAGTTACTTTCAGTTGACTGTTACAGTGGTAACACATTCCATTACACCTGCACTTCTAAGATCCCTTATTTAAGGTTTCATGAAACTTCTGTTAATGTACAAAATTTAATTTTAATTTAATTTAATTTAATTTAAAGTATTTGGTCACCAGTACAGAATTAAATAATGATGAACTAACATGACAAATAAGCTATTCCTTTTTTATCAAATATAACTGTGACAATCTGTTTCTTTTTTCTTCAGGTATGCATGTGTAAAATGCAGCTTTTTTCCCTACATCTCATCTTAAACATAATTAAAGAGATCTTTCCACTGAATTCACTTAACACATTAAAGGGAGTACAAGAGCTTTGCAATTTGTTAGATTTACTTGGTAATCTGAAAGCAGAGAACTAGCTGTAAGGGCCTTGAACTGACTGAAAAGTAAGAAACTTGAGAAATAATCAAAATTTCTTCTATATTGATTCTTTCTATATACAAGATGGAAGAGAGAAGATGGGATTCACATAAAAAACCCCAGATATCAGAACTAAGCTCAGTTTCCTCCCCCACACCCCCTTCTGAAAAGCAAAATCCTGACGTGCACCCAAATTCTGGGCTTGGGTTTGATTTGTGTGGTGCTCGTTTTTATTAATAATAATAATTATCCACTCTGGATCATCCTTTTGGATGATGCCCTCGGTGCCAATGGCATTTTATTAACTATCACTTTCCTCCACAGCAATAATATGTTTACATGGTGTGCAGTCATCTGAAACAGATTCTGTAGCTATCAATGAAAATTCCCCCTTCAGATAATTGAAGGCAGATCCTGAGCGAGTGCACAGTCCCATCAATCAAGCTGCCCTGGAGAGCTGGCTGATCTCAACCCTCAAACAGTGCAGTTGGCTGGGTACCATCCCCAGCCACCCTGCTGGGGCAGATCTCCCATCCACACACACAATAAACAGGCTGGAATTCCCAAAATCTCCTCCTGGGGCAAATATCCCAATGAAAAATTAAGTTAAAAAAGAAATAAAATAGAAATAAATTACTTTTCCCTATGTCACATTAGCAATTGCTTCTTCCCTACAGTCTGGGCTATTATTTGTTCTCTTTGTTAGGCCTTGATTTCTCAGTGTGAATATTTATTTAAAACTAAAGACTTGCAGATTGTCATTAGGGAGGTATTTAGTGGGACACTTTGCCAGGCTGTTTTTTTTAACAGCAGATGAAGTGATCTCATTAAATTATTAAGCACGTGGTTGAATTATGCAAACTTTCACATTTTTAACTGAAAAGCAGATGTTTTATTGGAAAACAGATTGCTTTATGAGAGCAATAGCCAGGAATATTGTCACTGATTAAGACCCAATGACACTTTGAAGGCTAAAAAAAGCATTTTAGATCCCAAAGCACTTTAAATACTGAATTTTGCAGGTTTACAACCTACAGGAGTTCTTGGTTTCGTTGGAGAGATGTTATGGACTCAGAGAAAAGTAGAATAAATCAGTATTCTGGGGAGGATGATGGAGTCTCCTGGGCTCTCTTCCTTTCCTTGCATTCTCCAGAGGTTGTAAGTATGTTTGATAATGGATAAAATTTTTTTTAAAAAAGAAATAAATAAAAAGTTTTTCCACTTATTGCTAAATACTACTTTAAGTGGTATTTTAATCTGATTTTTTTTTCTTTTTGGACTAAATTGTGTGTAAGCACAGTGGCATATTATGTGATTTTGTATTTTTTGTAATAAAATAATTTTTGTAATAAACAGCATATAGTAATATACTAATCAGCAATTAAATCAGAGACAGGTTGAAGTTTTTTCTGACCAGGTTGGGGTTTGGGTTTTGTTTTGCACTATGAGAGAAGCAACTGCTTGATTCTAGTAGCCAAGATGAGGAATATTCTCTTCAGATTTCCAGGGCTGTTGATTGATCATAACAATTCTGTCAGATTACATCAACTCAAATTGCTCTTGCAGGTACAGTAACCAAGTGATGCTGCTGAATAAATTATCTACCCCAGCAATAAATAATCAAATCTAAAGAAGCTTCTTGACATGTTCCTCAACAGTAAAGAAAATATTATGCCATGATTACACTCCAATTCAATATAAGCAGAAAACTGATCTCTGAAATATTTAACAAAGCAATCTGAGTGAAACATGCCCACTAGTCTGTGTGAAAAACTGAATTACTGCCTCTTCAAATTCATCAGGAATCCTTTGGCATGCTCTTTTAATCAGAAGGTCATTTGAAAAATGACAGGCAAGAGTTATTTCTATTTGGGCAAATATTTGAACTTACTCCCTTGTTATGTTTATCTAAATGCTCTGCATTGTTCTTGTGTAAGTACTTTTCTCCCTGACCTTTTCAAGCATATAGCAAATAAATCTTTCCCTGGCTTTCAAGTGGGTGTCATGACAACACCACAGGGTTCTAGGCTCGTTTACAAACAATTTCCAAACAGTCTAATCAACTGGAAAACATATATTTATTTTTTTTTGAACTTAATAGGTGTTGGGATGAAATACCTAATTTGCTTTAAAAGTTGCAGCCCATGAATTTGAATTTTTTCCCAGGCACATTTTCTTATGGTTTTAAAAATAAGGAATTATATCTGGTTTCATTCAGATTTCAGTGAACCATTGCAGTAAGAACTCAGATGCTGATATTTTTTTCAGTGAATTTTGTTTTCCCTCTTCAACTGATTAGGATTGATTAGATTAGATTCAACTGCTTCTCTTCCATTGCCATGTTGGGTTGCAAGAAATGGGCAACACCAGAAGCTCACAAAAGATGTATCTGAAATTCTAATGTAGCCTTCAACCTTGTAGCTGCATCACTGAAAAGAAAATTAAGGATAAGGCTCCAGAATTTCCAAATTCAAAGCAGTTACTCTAAATTGGTGATGTTAATGGGATTTCACTTCTTAGTTTGAAATTCAACTAAAATACCCAAATGCCTGTGACTGCTTCTAATGGCCTTCTAGATGGTCAGCCACCTGCCAAAGGATGGAGTTTTCTAACAAATGATGTACTTGAGGTTGTTGTAAATGGAAGGAAGAGTCCCTAGTAGCTTGGAAATGGTTTGATAAACCTGCTTTTACAGGTGTGATTACAGGAGTTTACCATCAGAGCTGGTTCTGTTGTCTTTTTTGACTATTTTTTTTACAAATATAACAGTATGAATCTGGATTTACCTGAATTTCCCTCAAAGCAGTTGACATACCTCTGAAGTGCAGCTGGAATGTAGCTCTCCAAACCACTTCTGTTTTACTTTGACCTCTGTTGACTATCTTGGGGCTTTTTAAGGCAAAAGAAAAGCCTATTTTCATTCACTTTGATTAGTGTAAATACAAATGCATTGACTTCAACAGCTTTATTCCCTATCCTGTTAGGTGCTGTAAGTAAAACTGAGGGTATTATTTAACATGAAATGACTCAAGGTAGGAATTTCTTCCTTCCAGAATTGTAGCACCTGGTAGTTGTCTGACATTAGACCCCATCACTTACTCTTTCCACACCATTAACCACAAGCAGAAATCCCAGTTCCTCAGTAATTGAGGCAAAGCACTGTTGCACACTTCAGTTTTGAAATATTTCTTATTTTGGAACAATTTGACTGTAATTAATCCCCTCTGCTTTTTAAGGAACTTCAAGAAACTTGTGTGCAATTCACTGTGGAGAAGAAACAACTGAGCATTCATTACCTCTTGTCTGAATAGATCAAATACACACTGAAAATCAAGTTTATAACATGCAGATCAAAGAGGTAAGATGCTCAATAACCTTGGGGTAGAAAGCTGTGTGGTGTGAGAAATGCAATTTACAGTCAGGTACAAACAAATTCTCTTTATGGTGGACTAAGAAACTTAAAGAATTCTTTTTTTTTTTTCACTAAATGCATAAATATTGGTTATTTAGTAAGCAAAGTCTTACATCCTGTAATAAATATGTTGAAAACAAATCAATTATTTTACTAGAACATATACAGTGTTCTTTTTAAGTAAAAGAGAATAGCAGGTTTATTATATTTCTAAATACAATAAGTAAAAGACACTCTTGGAAAAGTATAAAGAAAGGTGCTTTATTTCTCTATATCCTTTTAAAAGTTTTTTTGTTTTGGTTTGAGGTTTCTTTCTTTGTTTGTTGGTTGCATTGTTTGTTTTTTTTACTTTTTGGTACTTTCTGTTCCTAAATGATCTTTTAAAGGAAAGGGAAGCCTGAAAAATAGGTCTCTTAAGTCATTTTGTCAAGCTGATAACAAATGTCCTTAGAAATGGAAAGAAAGAGCAATAAATTATTCCTTTTTTTGATTGATGGATTGCATTATATTGCTCAGCTAGAGTAAGGGTAGAAAATAAATCTAACTGTAATCACAGTTCTGTTGGAAAATTTGATTGTAAATGTCATAATTAGAAATATATCTAAGTGGCTTAGAGAAGAAAAGTGTGATTAACATTTAACATGCCAAGAAAACATGGTATCCAGCTACAGCTTAAGACTGTGATTAACTCAACTTTTTGACACATTAAGATTCTTATTTAGACCAGAAGTTTTTCCTGCAGTCAAGGTGGAATGTGAAAATGCTGATTTCCCAGGCTCATAACTATCTTCAAAACAACGTTAACAAACAATTAAAATCATTATTTTATTTAAAGCTTCTCAGTAAGTAGCAGTATTTATTTAATTTTTTTAATTGTTCCCAAATTTAACACTTAGCACTTAAGTTTTAATTTTAAGATAATCATAAGATTCTAATTAACTTTCAATTAAGTTAAGCATAAGATTCTAACTCCATGTATTAACCAGCATTGAGTGTAAAGGACACTGACTGAAAACCTTGTCATAATAATGGTTCCACTGGTGGTTTAATAAGATAACTGCTGTAGGTCTCTGCCAAGAGAATCCAAGATATTCTCCAATTCCATGAAGCTGTGTGTTGATGGTGTTTAAAAATCTATTTGTAAGGACCTGGAAGCTCAGGATTTTGTTTCTGTGAGCATCCATCTGAATAAAACTCCAATATTCAAGGAGAGAAAATACAAAAGGATTGGGCAGGTGGCTGAAGAAAATCACTAAACTCCCAGGTTTGGAGTTTGGAGTTTTCTTTGGGTTTATTTTTTCTCTTTCTTTGCTCACTAATTCCATTTCCAAGGAAAGTTCTTTTTTTTTTTTTTTTTTTTTCCTCTCTAAAGTTTAGAAGGACAAAAATCATTAACAGAGCAGGAAGCTAAGACATGAGAACACAGCATGTGTTAGTTCTTTCCTAGTGCAACAAGAAATACATTTAATAGCCTTGCTAACAGCATTTTAAAGAGCTTTCCTGCTCCCCTTCAGTCCTTTCCCCACCTCACTTTTTTTTTTTCCCCTCTTTTTTTTCTGGTGGTGGGTTTTTTTTTTTTTGGTTACAGTAATTGCAGCCTGAGCCTCAAAGGCTAAAAATCGTTTTTCATCTCATGCATGAAGAATTTTAGTCTGATTGATGACAGCTATGGAACCTTTCCTTAGCCACTAAGCTGCACTAATTTGCAAGCTAAAACAATATTAGCAAATTGTTAATGATCCATGAAACTGCTGCAGCAGCCTTCAGTGTTATGCTCAGAACTTTCTTACAACTAAAGCAGCTTACCTAAATTCCCACAATGGGCACCAAATGGGATGGCATTTGCAAAACAACAACAAGCAACTAATAATTGGAGAAGTGACAGGCTTGGCTAATGCAGTACATTAGTGGGAATAATTTGTATTGAGGGCATGTGAACAATTAAGATGAAAACCCAGAGCTAGTTGGGAGCAGTTTGGATTGAATTTTCACGTCGAGCTAAAGCTGCTGCACACATTTGTTGTCTGAGCTTAATGGCTGCAATTTTCCTCTGTTTCCATCACTCTGGGGCTGGCTTTCCAATGAACTGTATCCCTCGAAAAAGGAAAATAGAGTCAATTTTGGAAATAACCTGGGAGTATCTCTCCTCATTTTGAAGAAAAGCTTTGTATTTTTATTTTCTTTTCCATTTTTTTCCACCTTAATGCAGCCCAAAATACTTTTTGCTGATTTATTTCTGAAGTGTTTTGAGAAATTCTGTTGACTGAGCAATATTCAAGCTGTTTCATGTTATCAGAGCATGTGGAGTGTTAGTTTCCAATCAACATGTCAGAGTAGGAGAAAACATCCTTTATTTTCAGCTACACAGTTACCAGCAACAAAAGGAGCCTGAGAAAGCAATATGGGCTTGTTTAGCACCTGTGTGGCTCATTTGAAATAGAAAAAAAGGCTTTAAAGAAAAGCTTTGCCCTTTCCTTGGCCACATATAAGCAAGATATTAAGTGTGTGTGTATATAAAGTGAGATATAAAGGAAATTTTATTGAATTTCCCACGTAAAAAAATTAAGCAGCATCTCAAAAGTAGTGCAATGTGAAGCCATTCCAAAACACAGCAGAAATGCATTTAAACAACAACAAAAATGCAGATAAATTGAAAACAGAAATCACTCTGGAAAACTGATTAAGTAAATTTCAGTAGGGGAACTCTCATAATTGTAACTTTCCAATCTGGTAAGCAAAGTAAATTTCTGTTTCATTCCAGAAGGCCTAGAAATTCCAACTGATACAAGGTGAACCTGAGTGAGAACAGTAATTCTGATATAATCTTCCATGTTCATCTAGAATAACTTTTTATTCCACAGCTGTTTTTAACTGTTAGAAGCAGCATTTCCACATAAAACTCATCTTTTTTTGGTCATCTTCAGTTGCAGAAATTCAAGGTCATGGTCAAAGTTTAATATATATTATATACAATAATATACAATATAATAGATTTGTTCTCTTGTGTGATTGACTGGTTCTGGTTTGGTTTTTTTTTTCCCTTTGTGATCTTCTACACCACTTTCTTTCCCTATGTAGAAATTCTAAGCATAAGAAAACCCATCACTAATTTATTTGATTTGCTGCAAATAAGAGCTCAGTTGACAGGCCATAAATGTAACCCACTATTCTTCATTAGATCACAACTATTTGAATAGTTGGATAGCAAAAGAGAGTTTTACTTTCAGAATCTCCATGATGTTTCCACTTTGAATGTTGATTAAAATCCACTCTGTAAAGGTTCACATCCAAAGGAGTGTTATAATGATTTTTCCTTCACTGGATGTTGGAATGTTCATATGCTTATAAAGAATGAGCAGCCAATTGGCTCCTATTTCATCTGAGCCTCTGTCTCCACCAATATTCTGAAATATACTGGAAAACTTCTAAGTTCTGAACTCAAAAATTAAAGAAATAATGCTCAAGTTTCCATAGGAAGAGAAGGAGGTAAAAGGTCAACCTGTGTATCTCAAAATCTTTCCACAAAATCCACTTTATTCATTTTAGCACTGAAGTCAATGAGAATTTTACCATCAAGGTAAATTGATTTTTTTTTTTTGCTGTATTTTTGCTATATTCTAGTAGAAAAAGCAGAGAAGTGATGAAGAAACAGTCCATGGAAGCAGATGAATAAAATGATGCCATTGGAAGTTGCAGAGCTGAATCATCAGGGCTGCCTGTGGCCTTTTTGCCTTTAGTTAGGGAAAGGATAAATTACAAAAGTCTGTCAGGATTCAATAATAGATTGTTTTATTGAGAAAAAAAAAAAGCAATAAAATGAGGTTATTGATTTTGAACCATCTCCTCCAATATATCATTGGAGGTCGTGTGAAGTGGCTGGGTTTTTCTATGCAAAATTACCTGGCAAGGTCCCTCTGACCCAAAGGAAGATTAGCAGGGAGGCTGAATATTTTAATAAGCAAACTGAATATTTTATTTAAAATAAACTGATTATTATTTTAAAAAATTAACTGATTATTTTATTTTATTTTGGTTTACTTTATTTTGGTTTGCTTTACTTTAT
>JAOEGS010017317.1:0-94153 GCA_025447755.1 Corythornis vintsioides | reverse complement strand
TGACCCTTGGGGGACTCCACTAGTCACAGGCCTCCAGCCAGACTCTGCTCCACTGACCACAACTCTCTGAGATCTGTTTCTTTTTCTTAGAAAAGTATGAAGCAATAGAGAACTTGTCAATAACATGTCTGTCCTCATATCATTCATTCATTTTCTGAGGGGGAGACTCATAGTACACCTAAAACACTATTCTAAACATTACAGGTTTTGCTAAGGGTAACTAACATGTGAACGCAGATGATTGCAGACAAACGTAAGCTTATCCTCCCTGTGCTTTAAGTATCTGAGCTAGAGACCACAGTTTAGCAAGCTGGAGTGACAGAACAAACTGAAATGCACTAACATGACTTCTGGACTAGAGGTCTTCTGCCCATCCAAAGTAGATAAGAAAAAAATAAATCATCTTTCTGTACCTGCACAGGGTAGATATATCCTAAGACAGAATCAAAGAATCGTTTCATTGGAAGAGACCTTTAAGATCATTGAGTCCAACCATTCACCCTGCACTGCCAGGGTCCCTCAACCATGTCCCCCAGCACGACATCCACACAGTTTTTAAACACTTCAAGGGATGGAGACTCCACCAACTCCCTGGGCAGCCCATTCCAATGCCTAACCACCCTCTCTGCAAATAAATTTTTCCCGATATCTAACCTAAATTTCTCTTGGTGCAACTTGAAGCCATAAACATAACAAAAAACTGTTTAAAGAAAATATACACCTTCCCTAATTTCCAAATTCTAGCCAAAGCAACAAATTAGTCTATTCACTCTGAAGGCTGACTATACGGCCAAATGTGTTTATTGATAACCGTACGTGAACTGCTCTCTGCTTTGCATCACAGTAAGAGAAACTAAGGATCAAATATTCACATCTAGTCTTGATGACCTACTGAGTTGAAAGATACCTAGGGACCAGTGGGTCCTCCTAGCCAAAAGATTTTGAGTTTGAGAGACATTAATATACAAGGCATGGAATTTACATCTGAATAAACATTTGAAAGACCACATTCTGGAAACTGTTAGAAATTTGGGAAAGGAAAAGGGGAGGAACGGTAGGGTCTAGAACACATTTTAGTACTGTTTGATTATATTCACAAGCCAAAGAAAACCCCTTTTGTATGAATTGGTATACTTCAAAAACTTATTCAATGCATGAGGAAGGAAGAGACACAAAGTTTGACTTAGATTTATGCAGTTCCTGTATGTTTACAAAGTTACACATATTTACATGTCTCTGTATAGCTACCACTCAACAGATATCCTGGATCCACAATTGCGAAGTGTATCTTCCATTTTGCCAGTCTCTCCCAGGTTTCTGGTGGATTAATTCCATCTAAGCCTGGTGCTGCTTCATTACTGCTCTGATCACCCTCCTCTCCTCCCTTTCCAATGAGTAACAAAATAAAAGCTGTGGAGGGAAGCTGCCCAGCAGCAAAAGTTTCAGGCAAGGAAGCTGGAAGAAAGATATTGATCAGTGTCAAACCACTTTCAAAGTAATGGAAAGAGAGGGAAAAGAGACTTTTATTCTCTTCTTGTAAAAGTGGTATTGATTCAATTCTGTCCTTATAATAGAAGTAGCTCACTGGCTTCAGTGAAGCCAGCTTTCTCCTCATTATGGTCTCTCTTTTCTGCTTATTGGAAAGTGTAGAATGGATGGAGTAAAGAACATAGTCCCTAGTCTGGGAGATGGAATCAAATCAAGTTCCCTGCTCTGCCAAATGTTGAGAACCATAATAAAACTAAGTGGATTGCCTGGATCCTCCTACTTTCCATGGAAGAGTAAGGGCAAGTCAAGCTCTGCTTCACTATTTACTATGTAAAATAAAGGAGGGTGGTTGTCCATCATAGCATAGTGAGTGACTCATCTTTTTTCTTGTTCAATTGAAAGTCCATTTTTGCAGGAGAGATGACTATGAGTAGCAGAGAAGCCAAATGGGTATAACACTTGAGTAGCTGAAAGAAATGTAAAGAAGAAATTTCTCTCAAGTGTACTATTGTTTAGTTTTGGTTTGTTTTATGTTTTCTTTAAAAATAATACTGAATATGCCTGGAATACAAGATGTATTCTATATCTTATTATAAATGACTATAAAAATCATATATAAAAATCAGCTGTTGTATATTCACAGTACAAAGTACAAACAAATAAACTTTTTTCTTCTACAGAGAAAAAGTGAACTGGAATGATGGAAAAATCCTAGTTAGACAGTTTAGGATGCTTTTGTGCATCACTTTAGTTCTGCTCCTGATTATACTGCTGACTCTTGGTTTGGGCTTGGGAAGGTCTCTCTTGTGGTACAGACTCTTAATGCATTGTCACAACCTCACTAAAATCAGTGGAGGTGTAACAAGTTTGCAACTAAGGATTTGTCATTTAGCTCTTCTCTCTGTCCTGTATTGGCTAACATCAGGACAAAAGTGTTGCCCTATTTTTCAGTGGTATTTTCAAAGTTAATATAGTGGAAGCATGTAGAGGCATCAGAAAGCCTAACTAGAGCAACAGATTTGTTTCAGGGCTCATGCCCTGCCTCCATGGGGTATATGTAGAGGGCTTATTACTCATTTTGATTTCAGGATCAACCCTGGCCACTCAAGTATGGTCCTCCATGTGTATCAACAGAAAACCTGTCCTTACATTCAGAAGAATAACAAAACATTAGTTCTGAATACCGTAAAAATTATTTTTTAATCCTTTGGGACAGAATTCTTGTGTAATAGCAATGGAAATACCCAAACATGGAAGAGTTAAATAGCATAGATTGGCCTTAACGGAAATGGAAAACCCCCGAATCACTGGAGCTATTCACACTGATATAAATATACTCACTACAGTTTATAATATATCATCTTTTCTCATTTAGAGATCAGTTTTATGTTGCTAGGTACTTTTGAGAGAAATTATTACATTATCATTTTAGGAAATGTCATGGCAATAATAGGTGCATTAAAACAAAAAGTTACACTACAATTGATATGTCATCTAGAGATTATTTATATTAAAATCAGTATAATTTCTACCAGAGGGAGTTTTTTCAAAAGGTGACTTAATATATTTGAAATTACATGAAACATTTTTCCTCAGACTTAATAGCAGTATCACATTGTGAGAAATCAAGAAAGGGATGTAACTGTATCTCTGCTAAAAAAGTAAATATTGCATTTTAATTTTTTTTTTTTTCTTGATACTATGTGTTATAAAGTTGAAGATAATATATATTTAGTAAGAGGATGTTTTAGAGCAGGACAACTTACAGTTCCATAACAAATATGTTTTATAGTAACACAGCAAAATTATATGTTCTCACCACATACCATTTTAAGAATGATTTATTTCAATAGTTCAGTAATTATAAAAGTGCTGTGTTAAACATTTCACAGTTTATCAGCTGAACAATTTTATGAGGTGATGATGTGAGTCTATATCCATCAAGGATCCTGTTCCATGATGAAAAGCTAATCTTCCAGAAAACTGGAGTTCTCTTCCTGGTTTTGTGATCTGACTGAAATAAAAAAGGATTGGTTTGGGTTTACATGTACAAACACACTAACAAAAGAAGTAGTCTTTGATCAAAGGCTTTAGTGAGTGAACAGTTTTCACTTCCTACTGCAGTCCACACATGATATTTTGTTAAAAAGTTGACAGGAAAAGATCTCACTTATAACTGAACTGAAATAGCCTATTTCTATACAATGGGGGGGAAAAAATGATCACTTTATATAGAAATAAAAATTCTGTTAAAATTAATGCAAAGTCCTCTTTGAGAGCAGATGAAATGATATGACCCATACAGCATAAAGCAGACAGGAATTTGAGCAAGCAAACAGGAATTTTAAAACATATATTCATTATATATATTTTAAATAACCACATTTAATGTCAGCATCTATGCTTTTTTTTTTTTTTGGAAGGTATCAAGCAGACTTGATTCTAAAGCTTAGCCTGTACTAACAGTGTTTTGCATTTACCTATTAAATGGATTTTTTTAACGTACAACTACTAATACAGAACAAAACTCCAACTGCATCATAAATCAGAAGAGCAAAGAGCAATGCATGTTATATACATAAGCTGAACTAAGATCCACTTCATCTATCAAGTTTTCAAAGGCAACTGACATAGAGACAGGTGTTATGCTCACTGCTTTCAGTCTTCCTAATAAGCATCTACTCAGACACCTGGCAATTCATTGTAAAATACACATCTTATGCTAGCATCTACTTCTGTTTTACAATTACAAAGTAAAAGCAGCAGAAGCAAGCCAGGATTTTTATTCTGGGTTTTTTTTTTTTCCCACTTTTCATAGGTTTTATGCCTGACGCTCTCTAAGTCTTTTAGCAGACCAGACACCACACCTACAAATAGCACAAGCTGTGAGTGACCACTTTACCTTCTGAAAAATCAATCAGTCCCAGCAAATGAAGCAGCTTCAGAGATGCAAATATAATCACAACAATACCCACTGTTTGCAGTCCCTCCGACTCCCACTCAAGAGTCAACATCCTTCCAACAGGCAAATCATTCCAATCTTCACACCAGCTTTCAGTCAGAGGGAAATTAAGAGGATTTTACAGGGAGTTTGCTTTGAAGAAAGTTGCAGTGGTGTAAAGCAGTGCTGTACTGAGCTGTGGCAATTCACCAGCCACTCTAGCCGAGACAAAATATCAGATAAAGCCCCGCATCTCATGCCTCTAAGTATTTGATTTCATCAGTAGCGAGTCCTTTTAGAAGGCTGAGGTGGACCACAAACCCCTGGGTATGACATTGTATCCGGCGAGCAGCGTTACTTCAGAGCTGCTGGAGGAACATCTGTGTCGGAGCTGGAGACTTGGCTGTGTCAGTGTCAAGAAGAAATGCTCCCTGGAAACTTGCACTAGGGAGCATGCTGCTACCAGCACTCTGCACTCCAGTGCTTCCAGACCCAGGCTTTGTGATTCTCCCCTAGCTTCGCAGCCCTTCCCCATCTTCTCTTAGCACAATTTTTGTTAAGTTTGACAAATGACAGTTTGCTAAAGACAGACATCTGTTTTCAGGTGTGCTAAATGCTGCACATCAGAAAACTGCTGCACTCTGCATCAGAAATAATAATGTTCAGAGAAACACTGTCCCTTCCTCTTCTTAAGCATCACAAGAATCTAATTAAAATCTCCAGTGGAAATGAGAATGGGAATTAAAGAAATACACATCAGCATGATCAGTGCCTCCAGCTAGCAAAATATAGTGCTGTCAAGGAGACATGCACTGCCCAAGCCCCTATTCTGTAGCCAGGAAGAATGTATTATTTATCGATTGAAAAACAAAACAGTGCTTTTCTGTCTAAGGATATAAACCTAGAGGTGTTGAACTCCAAACTCTGATATATATGAATGGGAATTAAGCATTTTCCACAGGTCCTGGGAAGATCCTGCTCTAGACTATGCATCACAGGAAAAAGAAAACAGGTTTATGATCTCAGATGATTTATTGGATAGTCTGTATAAAACTAATTGTTATGTGTTTATTAATGTGAATAACAAGACAATATCCAATATGAAGAATAAGCTGTGAAGAATATTCTTGCACATGCATATTATAAAGTTAAGCCTAAATGCTTATTCTTGTGCCCATCCTAACAATTTAACTAAATTTTATCCATTGATATACAAAGCACTGGAATAAAATGAAGTCTCTGAAAAAAATATTTTAGACACCTTTATTACTAAAGAAACACATATGATCTAATCCACCTAAAACCAATCTCATTAATGATGTCCAATCATTACAACTCATCTTAGGTTGCTTAACTTCTTCCATTAGAAAGAACTGTCGCTTCTTTCTCTCATATGATGAAGTATGGTCATACGTTTACAATCTGTCCAATCTTAATGTGATTCCAGAATAGGAATTGTAAACTGCATTGTTTTATGGGCATTACATAAAAAAAAATAATCTTAACATAATGCAAATGATCATACTATATGAGGCAGAGGCCTTATTTATTGTCAATAAACAGTATCAGGGAAACTATTAAAATGGAGAAATCTGTCAGTGTACATTCTCCTTTCCTACAGTAGGTCCAGGCCATCTTGTGTTCCTGAGCTGCCCATTCTTGGGATCAGAGGCCCTTCTACTCCACCACTTCATGTGCCAAATCACATGCAGAAAGACAGCCAGCAAAAAAGTGGTGTCAGCCATAAACAGTGGCTTGTTTTCTGCTTTCACCCAAGAGAAACATGGATTCCTTTCTTAAAATGTAAAAGGGACAGACATTATGAATTTGATGAGTTCTAGTGGCCAAGTCCCAATTCTACCTGTGCAGCAGATGAATTACAGAAGAATTTTTAAAGAAAAAAACCAACAAAAAACAAACAACACAAAACCTGAGAACATCCAGTCATATTAATATAACTAATTACTGAGTTCAAAGATTACATCCTTAAAAAAAAAAAAAAAGTTGTATTTATGTATAAATGTTGTATTTAATGAAAGTTCTGTAAGTTAGGGGAATCACACACAGATTAGAGAATCAGTCTTAACTCTGAAAAGTAAAGCAGTAAGGATAAAAAACTACATGGAAAGGAAAAGGAAGTGATGCATGAAATGTTCCTGTAACACATCAAACAACAGATTCAAACAACAGTGTCACAGAGTTGAATTCTTCTGGAAGTGGTTCAATCAAAAAATTTCCATGCCTCAAGCATTTGAAACTGGAACCAATCTTGAACAAGGAGATAATAAAATTCAGATATATTGAGGGCACCTCTTTGTATTCTGATCCCTTCTTTAATTCATTCAAGTGTAATTTCTCTCTTTCACTTCATATTCTATTCAATTATTTCAAAATAAATATTTCTATAACACATCCTTATGGGGAGGGCCCTATGCTGACACTAGAATCAAATTTTAAAAGCTTTTAAAAGAAAAGGAATTTTTCATCAATGCCATCCCTGGCATACAAGAGAAAACACCATCCTTTACATGGAGCAGTGAAACGAGGGGCTGACAGCATGTAATATCCATTGCTTTAGTACATTGTCTATCCCAATTTCCTGCTTTAATTTTTGAAATTGCAGTGCATTCTGGTGGTGATTTAGTAATATGTTTGCATAAACTTTCTTGTGACAGGTTGCATGGGAAAAAAAAAAAATAATACTTGCTAGCAATCTGAGGAAGCTATCTCATCTAACCAGGGCATCTTCCCTGGCCATAAATTCCTCTCCACGATGATTTGAAGCAGAACTTTATAATTTCCTGAAAACTCATGTGTTATCAGCCTGAGTTTACTGAACTGTTAATTATGGGAAAGCATATCCATGTTAATACTAAATTCCAATACAAAGCTCTCCTGAATTATCAATAAACTGGCACAGAAAAAATACAGCATTAAACTGGTTTAGCCCTCCACAAACTAAGGGAAGTATATGCTGCAGTGTAAGGCTGCAGTGAGTGTGGATGCTTGATAAGGCATAGTGGTTCTCAAAGGATGGAGTGAAGGAGTACATGGCTGTAGATCTGCTCCTGACAATTTCTTCTTTATGCTATTCAAATATAAAAAGAACAAGAAGTTTTTCTCTCCCAAATAAATAGACAAGAGAAACTTGTATTGAAGTACTGTAGGAGATCCTAAATGAGTTCCGAATTGGACAGAGTAGATCTGCCAAAATTGGGGGGGGTCTACAATAAAAATCCCATTCTGGAATTCTAATATTTTCCCACAGACAATCCCAAGTAATTACTGGCTACTCTATAGTAAATAGAATGATTTATGTGTGGAATGCAATTGATATAAACAAGACACCTTAAATATGACAGTGTATTAAAAGTATGAGCTAATAATGACTGCTATATGCTTTCCTCTAATTCTTGGAAGAAAAAAATACTCAGAAATATTATTTATAAAGCTTAGATATGGGAAATTGAATTTTAATCTTTACAAAGTTGCCTAAAAGTGAAGATTTGCCATTTCATAACAAACAATATTCCACCTAATTTAACCAAGTCACAATAAAGAGCAAATTCTTGTGTGTAACACAGGGGATACTATGAATTGAACAACTAAATAATAAACTGTTTTGAAATCCTAAAAATAGCTAAATAATACTTCTGTGATTAGTGTATTAGGGTATAAAATTTCCCTTATAATTTTATATGATTACACAGTTTGTTCAAAATTATCTGGTATTATCATACTTCTATATGCTTTAGTACACTAGTTTAATTCAAATAAACTCTTAGTATTTAAATATAGGCTGTCAGTGCTAGTAGCACAGTGAAACCAAGTGTATATTTCTATTTCAATTGATTTAGTTTTAATAAAAAATGTCATGACTTTTTTTTTAAATGTAATGCTTACAGAAAGTTTGCACTGTACTAAACTCTCTTCAAATTCTTCTGACTTTTGTATAATGAGAATAAATATTAATGCCTACTTGATCACAAATAGACTGAAATGTTTTATATACCTCTCCACTATATTTTAGTTTTTATCATCTGCTTGTAAACAGTCTTCTCAAGCTTTTCTCAAAGACAAACCTCTCCATTACAATGATTTTAATTTCTCTTCTGTACAGACATTCTGGATGTGCTATTGTCTAATGTAGAATAGGACTGATCAAAATTGAACAATTTTCAGGACAAGAATGT
The DNA here is from genome assembly GCA_025447755.1 of Corythornis vintsioides. NCBI lineage: Eukaryota > Metazoa > Chordata > Aves > Coraciiformes > Alcedinidae > Corythornis > Corythornis vintsioides. Next base: position 85,531 of record JAOEGS010017317.1, on the reverse strand, counting down.
ATTATCATTCATTAATTGACAAGAATTATGCTGATTTCCTAAGTGATGAAATCTGCCCAGTGTGGTAACTAATTTACAGGAGAGGGGGAAAAAAGTCTTAATGGGCTAGCAGTAATAGTTCATTAGACTCTATTTGGCAATCCTCCCCAGTGTAGCTGAAAAGGGAAACTGCTGATGAGTTAGAAATAGAAACAAAATTTGGAAACATTAATTAGCTGCCCTTCTTTTTGTACTGTCTATTTTTTTTTTTTTCCCAGAGGGAAATACCAGTCATCCAGTAGAAAAAGAAACTGTCAAACACAGAAAGGGTACCTATGTACAGGTCAGATGAACTGATAATCTTCAGCTTCTTGTTCATGCCAGATCTGAGCATGGAAGTTATTTGATGGATAATGAAACTAATCCTTCTATTAGTTAGCCAGTAAGAAATCCATTCTCAGACAATCTACATTTTTCTACACAGAAATGTTTCTGTCTTAGATATGCAGAAGAAAATTATGTCCACTAGAAAGCATTTCAAGAACAAGGAGAAACAATTAATTTACTCATATTCTTTCAATAATTACTCTCAGGGTTTGTTGGTTGGGATTTTTTTTTTTGTGATTGCAACACCTTCTGCATAGTCTGCTACAGCTAATCACAGAATAAAATGTAATTTTCATAAAATGCTTAGAAAAATCAGACTAATATTAGAAATAACTTTCTTCATTTCATCAGTACTGCAGCTACTGAAGAGCATGATACTACACTAGCAGATTACTTATCCAACCAAATTTGCAGGGAAACATTTGCCAGTTAGAAGAGTTAGGGTGTAATTACCCTAGATTAAATTTGTCAGGCTTCACAAATAATGTGTAATATTTTCACTAAGTCCCCTACACCTTTAATGACTATAAGTGAATATAGGCTGAGAAAGAAAAAAAAAAAAATCAACACCTGTACAGATGAGATTAACTGGTTTGCAATCAAGAGAAAAAATTACGTTATCCAAACTTCTAACATTTGGTCTCATAATTAGAAGTAAATTCCTCCAAAATAAAACTGCAGTTATAGCTGTATAAAGTTGATTTCCTCATTTTATTAGTCTGGTTCTAGGTTATGGTTGAAGATTTTTTTTTATTTTTTTTTTCCCCTCTTCATTTTCACCTTCTGATGCTCACTTGCTCCTAAGAAGCTTTTGTTCTTGCTTTCATCTAAATCAAAGGACTGCTGCCATTACTGATCTGAAAACCAGAGCTGAAAAGAATCCCACAAGACAACTATTACCCATTCCCCCATGGCATAACAGCTACAGGTTGTTTCATTTTTCCATTAAATTAATTGAGATAGCATGTTAAACAATTATGCTTAAAATAGCTAGTGTGCAAGTGGATCGTAAATGAAATGGCATGGCTATGGGAGTAACAGTAACATTGTAATTTATTAAGCTTTAGCAAAGCATTACTGAGAGGCTATCTCTTTCCTAAACAAGGTTAAATTACATTTAGTAATAGTAAGTAATCAAATTCTGGTTTGTTTTACTGCAAAGCCCACTGACTTGTTTGACAAACAAAATTATCTCTAAATCATGTGACTATGTTTTCAGCCTACAGACCTGTTTTTCTCTTTATATTAAATTATACTTGATTTTGCTGCAGCAGGACTTGCCACTACCAAGTTTGAAAGCATAAACGTATGTGTATACAGGAGAAGTGCAGTGATGGAACTACTAGGGGTCAGAAAAACTCAACTGCTCTATTAGCCATGGTAGAGCTGTATTATCATAAAGCTCAGACTGGGTTAACCTAACCAGCAGGGAATTATCAGTAAAAGTAAACTTGCCCCAAAAAGGCTTGCTGTAGATTGGCTTTAACATAAAATGATTGTTCTTTCTCTGGGCATTGAGCTACTTGAATAGAAATGCAGAGTATTTTTAAGAAAGCTCAAGCACAAGGCATGCCTCACCTGTATATCTTTAATTTCCACTCCTGTTCTTGGAATATTACTTGAATAAATCTTTGACCTACCTTCCTCTGACTAACATTAAACCTAAGAAATATTTTTTCTTGCTTTTAATATATATTTTTTTTTTTTCCTGTACAACCCTCTTCAGTCTTTTCACATTTGGAAAGAACACAATAATAGCAGTGTCTGACCTGCTGCTTTTCTTCTTTCACTGCTATTTTTGCAATTATACATTTAAGCAAGAGCATACCATTATCAACTATTTTATTTATGTAAACAAGGAACTACTGCAAAAGCTACAGATCAAGCTGGTAGAAATGATGAAACAGTGATCCATATTCAGTAATTTTCTGTTAGCCATATTATTAAAATATTCACTTACACAGAATTATACAGAATTATTGTTGAGGCTGGAACAGACCTTTGATATCATCAAGGCCACCCTAAGACCTGACAACATGACACCTAGCTAGTGACACCATGTCACTAAGTGCCACATCCAATCTTTCCTTAAATACCACTAGGGATGGCGACTCCACCACCTCCCTGGGCAGCCTATTCCAGTGTCTAATGACCCTTTCCATAAGGAAGTGTTTCCTCATATCCATCCTAAACCTTCCCTGGTGCAGCTTCAGGCCATGGCCTCTTGTCCTGTCACTGGTTGCCTTGGAGAAGAGTCCAGCCCCCACCTGCCTACAACCTCCCTTCAGGTAGTTGTAGAGTGATGAGGTCACTCAGTCTCCTCTTCTTCAGGCTGAACAGCCCCAGCTCCCTCAGCCTCTCCTCATAAGACTTTCCCTCCAATCCCTTCACCAGCCTTGTCTCTCTCCTCTGGACCCACTCCAGCACCTCAATATCCTTCTTGAGGTGTGGGGCCCAAACTGTACACAGTACTTGAGGTGAGACCTCATCAGTGACAGATACAGGGGGAGAATCACATCTCTAGTCCTGCTGGCCACACTAATCCTGATACAAGCCAAGATCCCATTGGCCTTCCATGCCACTTAGTCACACTGCTGACTCATCTTCAGATGGCTGTCAACCAGTACTCCCAAGTCCCTCTCAACAGGGCTGCTTTCCAGCCACTCATCCCCCAGTCTGCAATTTGCCCAGTCATTTCCTCCAGTCTTACACTTGCCCATACATCTAGGAAGCCCATACATCTAGGAAATTCTTATATGAACTACACTTTTAGATAACCTCAAATGAATTTCAAGAAAGTGAGAGGTGTTTTCTATTGTGATGAATGAGAAAACAAATGAACCATGTATGCTAGTAGTAAAAGCCAGCATTCTAGTAACCAGCAGGAATATTAACCATCCCAAACAAACCAACCATCTATCAGTTTAAATCTTCAACCTATCCTGTGCAACATCTCTATTTCAAAACTGGTATGTCTGTCTCCCTATGGTTCAACGAATGGTTAGCAACTCAACTAAAGAAAAAATGTAATTATTAAACATGATCATAAGGACATCATTACTGTGCAGCTCTTTTCTTGTGATGCACCTGTATTTTTCTGATACAAAATAACCCATGTACAGTAAGTGTTCTATTTCTCTGATTAGCTTTTAGAATGGTGAAGCACTGTATTTTTCCATAGCAACAGGAAAGTATTATAAATGAAGTCTGAAGTGCTCAACACATTTCTACATTTGACGTACTTGTTAAAATATGACTGTATCTGTCCTATAAAAAGGAACTACAATAAATTATCCTATATTACATGGCTGCAGCACATTCAAGAAAGACAACTAAAAACCTCTGTAATCACAATTTTGTTCCCTTAGGTGTATATAGTATCATTTGAACTATATATAATGTACAACAGATTTGACTCTTCTATATCTGTAACATATGACTAGCACTAGGATTATACAATATTCAGAATTAGTCCAAAGCATCTGGTTGTATATTATTGTCTGATCTACTAACATCTTCTTAAGCATATAATTTTAATTTTTTTTAATTTATCACTTACAAAAATAAAAATGTCTAATCAGATGAGACCACACCTGGATTACTGTGCACAGTTCCCAGTAGAAGGGAGACGTGGACGTACTGGACAAAGTCCAGTGAACTGCCACGAAGATGACTAAGGGATTGAAGCACCTCTCCCATGAGGAAAGGCTGAGAGAGATGGGACTGTTCAGCCTGGAAAAGAAAAGGCTCTATGGGGCCCTCATCAACATACATCAGTATCTGAAAGGGCGCTGCATAAAAAACCAAAGACATGCTCATTCAGTGGTGCCCAGTGACAGGACCAGAGGCAAAAGGCACAAAATGAAGTTCTTTCTGATTGTCAGGAAACACTTTTTCACTGTGAGGGTGACTAAGCACTGGGACATGATGTCCAGATAGGCTGTGGAGTCTCCCTCCTTGGAGATATTCAAAAGACATCTGGAAAACTGTCTCTAGGCAACCCTGCTTCAGCAGAGGATTGAGACTACATGACCTTAGGAGATTCCTCCCACCTCAACCCTTCTGTGTTTCTGTGATTTAAGTCCCATCAAATAGTATTTGAGAACTTCCTTTCCTGAGCATAACTTTTTCTCAGGTGATCTAGTTTTTCATATTATAAAATTTGATTCATTTTATGGGCAATAATTCTAGGGTTACTAATTCCAAGTACACTTGAAAAAAACCTTGTAGGGCCAGATCACTTCTTTTTTCCAGAGACTGAAGAGTTTATGTGGGGTCTGAAATTCACACAAAGTGAACAAGCAGGTTTACTTATGAGAAATTGTAGGAGTAGAAATAATGGGAAATGAACAAGGATACATGGATATAAATCTATATAATCCCCACAGTGACAGGAAAATATTTTTTACTCCCCCCCAAGCTTTTATTTTTTTTTTTTTATTTAGAGCTTTCATTCTACTGGGAATCTCAAAGGCTTCAAAGCATTTAAGTCCCCAGTCAAAATTATGTTAGACTGAGTATTAATATATTGTTCAGGAAATGTAAAGGGTTTGCAAACTTGACTCTCATTGTTTCACAAAAGAGAGAAAGGAAAAAAAACTTCGAGGAAGAGATTGGAAGAAAGAACATAGCTTGATGTTTTTCAGCTCCTAATGCAGTTTTTTCTTGGCTTACAGCCCTATCCCAATGTAGGAACCTACACTGATATTTGAGGATTCATGAAACAAAATGAAAAATTTTCTGCTCCAGCAATTTTGCTGCTCTAGCACTGTGGAAAGCAGAAGCAGTATAAAAACAAACCCTGAAGGGAGTAATGAGCTTACAATGCCTTATCACTTAAGTAAGTAAAAGGAAGGTTACAGCTGCTCCCTGAGGAAGCATTAGAATGTCAAGCTAACTGCAGCATTATGAGGTTCTTGTAGATGCTGAAATGAGGGGAGGAACAAAATATAGAAGCACACTATCTTGAACCTTCAACAAAACTTTAGGCATCACTTTTGATTGTGTTATGCTACCGCAGGTGTCAAATTGTTTCTTCTGTAGTAGCTTTACAGGGGTTACCACAACCTCTTTACTATCCATGCTTACAGCTCCAGACAAGCAGATTATGCACAAGGAGTTTGTGGGTCATAAGAAGTTAATTTTCACATGCTTCTTGACATACATATGGCCATACCCGAATTCCATAAGTGAGACTCCTGCTGTTAAGCCAACATGATTTACAGCTAGCTAGATTTTTGAGCCATTTCAAGACATTTTCAGCCATTTTTAAGACCAGGAGTATCTTTGCTGACATTAGTACTTCAGGAAACATTTATGCCCAACCTGTGCACCAGGCTATGAATTTTAATTTTGCTAATCTTCCCAGAAGCAATTTCCCTAGCTTTCCAATGATGCTGCTCTTTTCTGAACTCACTCTAATTAGGCAGAACAGTTATACAGAAAAAAAATTAGTAACTAGTTTTTAGGTACAGTTCAATTAGTCATGAGCAAGTTTGTATGATGAGAGAGCCAGCTCTAGCCTTAGCATTTCATTAACAGCCTCCTCTCATTAAAATAATATTAAATATTTAATAACAGCTTGTCTTGTTTACCACTCAAAAGCAAATAAATTTCACTATCCTTTTCTTCCCAACATTAGCTATCCATGTATTTCCTTAGTTTTCAGGAACCTGAATTTATTTTGAGGTGCCCCAAGAGTGTGCCAAGACCAGATCATTCCTTCATTGAGGTTATGCCTGTTTTGGTAATGGTTATTTTCAAACATTTTTAGAGCTCTTTCTTTACTAATAGTAACAGTGACAGATGCTGTCTTTCACTGAAGCAACTCTGTAATACACTGGAGAATAATTAGGCTGTTCCAAGGCTGACTGAACAGGTCTGACTATTTGTTGCTCTGTCTCTAGCATGTTGTCCTTTCTGCAGTTGCTTTGGTGCTTCTCTGATACTGTGTGAGCTTTCACAGATTGTTAAATCAGACAAAAAAAAAAAATTGACAAAAACAGACACAGAAAAAATGAAGTAGAGGCTTTGTCCTCAAGATACTTTGCAGACATTTCACTTTGAAGTACTGATCTCATAGTTGTAATCCAAGACTAGCAATCCTGTGCTAGACCAGGAGAAGGACAAAAGCCAGATTCCAATGATGAAAGAGTAGGCAAACAAGGAAACAAATCCCAAGAAAGTTTTAACAGATAGAGTCAGCATAAAGATATTGCAAGACAAAGTCAAAACCTTCTGTTATATGAGATGTATGTGAAGAAAAGCAGTAGGCAAACAACAGCAGCATTCCTTACTTTGTGGGATTCAACAAGATATACAGCCTGCACGCTCACAAGCAGTAGCAGAAAAACACAGTTGAGTTCTATTTTATATTTTTAATGTGGTTTGACTGATCCTGACTTAATTTTAACATATGTACATAGGACATATTTATAGGACTGCCTCTGAATGGTATTGCTTAGATTTTCTCATTGGGCTTCTGGCTGTAGGAAGAGGTTAAGTTTGTATTATATGGTGTTCAGCCATCTGGTAAATTCTATTGGTGATTTCAAGTCTTAGTATGTCTTTTTCTTCCTAAAGGATTACACTGTCTATCATACCAAAAGAGCTACATATGACATCTGCTCTGAGTCACAAGCTAGCAGAACTCAGTGGCTGTCTTGATCCTTTCACTGCCAGAAGGTTGTTTTCTTTCACTTTTAATTGTTTGGGGGGAAAGGGAATGCAACTGCAGTAAAGGTTAAGCAATTGCTGCCTTATTTATTGAACTGAGGCTCCCACTTAGAACAAATTGAACAAATAAAAAAAATTTTCCCCATCCTAAACCCTAGTACATACTAGATTATTTGGAAAGACATTCTCTATGGGTCACTAAGTTTACAAAAACATACATCTGTGAAGATTTTCCTTTGAATTTCTTAAAAAATAAATAATTCAAGCCACTGTATTTTTTCTGAGGTACTACTTACACAGGATGACTTTGAATGAGGCTTCTCAGCACCTGTCAATCTCCAGTGAAAACAAAATAAATACACTCTAGGCATGGAAGAGTGCTTACTTTGGCATTTTTGATCTTTCTGGTGGTTAAATCAGTATTTTTCAGAGTGTGCTTTGTTCTGACAAGCAGTAAGGGAGAGAAGTTCTCAGACAATATTTGACACTACTGGGAAGAAGAAAAGGCTCATGGACACCCTCAGAGTACCAGACCCAGATGCCAGACCTCAGCTGCAGCCCTATCCACATTTTCTATGATTTCTTCTATGATCTGTGCACTACAGCTTTCCTGAGGCAAAAGAAGAAAAAAGCAGGTACCACCACACACTACAGGGGATAGCTGTCTAATGTTTTAGGGGTATCTGAAGCATTTTAAAACACATCAAGAGCTCTTTTGCAAATAACAAAGAGATTGAAACTAGACATCTGGTCCCAGGCATAGCTGCACATTGCTTTATGAAGCAATTGGTGGCCAGTGACCCTACTGATTTCGTACAGTACAGAATTTTTAGTACAAAAGTGACTCACATTTTAAGCAAGAGTTCAGCTTTCACCTTATCATTATTTTCATTTTATGCACTGAGTTATCAACTGCCCAGCAGTAAAATAAATATTGAATTATTTTTTTTTTTCAGCCAGAATTAGTCTGATGTACACAAGGACAGAAAAACAGCAGTAAGAGAATGCTGAATACTACGGAAATCTCTTCAAGTTTGTGTTTTTTGTTTGGGTGGTTGGGGTTTTTTTTGAGGGAGGTTTTTGTGTTGGTTTTTTTTTTTTGTGGTTTGGGTTTTTCGTGGTTTTTTTTTTCTGTTTTGTTTTTAAAATGACTTTGTATGAGGTTTTTCTTTGTTTAATTTGAAGTCTTTTTGTGATTTATTCTTTTCTCACTCTGTACAATTTGAATAACATTTCTGTGCAAGTGTTTGTACTTTGACATAGGGAAATGTCATTCTTTAACAGACATTGCTCCTATAAGTAAATGTAGCATGAACCACTTCAGAAAACTCAGACACTGCATATACCCACATATATTGATGTGTATCAATCCCTATCATAATGTTCACTGGTAAAGTTGGTGATTTCTGTTTGGAGATACAGGCTTTTTATATTTTTAAGCCATTTGCCCTTGGATAAAATTGCTAATATCCTTAAATCATATCATAATATAGTATTAGAGTTTAGAAGTTTTAAGTTCAAAAACTTCATCTTTAGGATGATGAATGAGGGGAAGATTGTGTAGACTTTGTTTTTACTTGAGAAAAAAAACAATGAAAAGAAACACATTAAAAGGCTTCTAAGCCTCTTAGACTCAAGCTACAGAAAAAACCCGAAACATTAATGAATCAAATTTTCAATCTCTTTCGACAGGGATGAACTAGGTAACCTGTGTAGACACTTCACATTTTTTTCTCTATTCCTTTACTTAACTAGGTCCCTCGAGGATATTTATAAGCCATGCTGTTTTTCACTGGTGGAACATATTAAAGAACATATTTTTTCCCATATTAAAGATGTAGACTGACAGTAGGTAAACATATGTCTGGCATCTAAAGTCTACTTCTAGAGACTCAGGAAAAGCATGTATAAAAAAAAACAAAAACCATCCACCTATGCTAATGTATTTTTTATAAACCTATAAACGGATTGGATCATAATATCATAGCAAACAAACAGCTTGAAGACAAGCCAGTTAGGAAAGCTATAAAAAACACGTCTTAAGGTGAATACATAAAGCTTCATAGACAAAAACATCAGGTCCTAAACGTCAGTATCTCTCTAAGCCCAGGAGTCTAGCTGCCTGTGCTGAAGGCCAACATTCTGGGGAGAAAGAGATACTTGAAAAGCTGTGATTGGCTATGAAGCTGAAAAAGAGAGGGGAGATGGGAAAAAAAAAAAGCCAACAACAAACCAAAAAAATCCAACCCTTTTTCTCTTGGGAGATGCACTTACATATGTAAATGCAGGGAGTAATGCTGTTTTTCTTAATTTCTTCCAAGGCTAAATCGCAGTCATAAGTTAAAAAACCCTCACAACATATTGTACATCAGCAAAGTCTGCACATGGACTACAGATGTATTTAATAGGACAGTCAAGGAAAAGATTTCCTATTTTACAATAACCTTTATTATACAAGTAAATATGCCATGATATTTGAGATGTCTAAGCCTTATTAACCAACAACTATGCTTACAAGATGAACACACACTTGCAAGTATCTCTGTCAATCTGTTGGTACATACTGTAACAGACAGAAGTTAATGTATTTTTCATTTTTTGAATGCTAGCCAATTACAGAATAAATGCCAAAGAAGTTTTATATTGTTATTGAACTGAAATATCTCAGGAATTTCAGTTCATAAAATACTAAACTACTTCCACCTATCTGCCATCTCTTATCTTTTGTTTTCCTTTTCCTTAAGAACTAAGAACAGATTTTCTCACACAATTGTAATTTTTCTAGTTGTGCCTCCAGCACTCTATAAAGAGTGATTATCTACATCTGTTAAATCTCTCTTTTTTTCTTCCCCAAGTTGAAAACCAATTTATAAGTAAAAGCAAGTACCAATCCACTTCTAAACTTAATGGAAGAGTTACTGGCTTGCTAATTAGCTGCTTCTTCCTTCCACCACCCTTGTATTTTTATCTATTAGCAGATCATGATCCTCTCAACTAAAGCCTTTTTTGGCTAACAGATAAAACCACTTTGGTTTCAATGTTGTACATTTGTGGGCACATCAGACTCACCAGATACTACTGGTGACATAACAGTTCTGCTTACACTTTAATTCTCTGGTTCATTTTTGTTGCTTAGCAAAGACAAACTGTGAATGCTTTACAAAACTGGATGAAGGAAAAGCAAAACAATAGAAATAAGGTAGAAAGCCAGAATCAAGTAGTCTAGCTGCAAAAATCTCTGGAGAACAAGCTCACACCAAGGAAGATCATGGAACTTTATCATATTTGGTGATCCTACTTTTAAAAACCTTGGTGGTGCTCACCCTTCTGGAATGACTATGTATGACTGAAGTATAATCTCTCCAATAGTCGCTGCAGTGATGGAAAGTTGATTAAAATCTTAAAGTAAAAGCAAACCAAAAAAATTATAAACTTGCTTCTAAGTTGCTAGAGTTACTAAGTTCCTGCTCCAGACAAATAGCACACCAATCCCCCAGACCTAATGATCTGTAATTATGATTACCCCCCCTCCCCTCCCCCCCATGGTGGTGCTTTATTCACCTTTATAAGGAGAATTATCTCCATCCCCTACATCCCTGCCATGGTAGCAAATGTGCTACCATTTTTCACCTGAGTAAACTGATTCCAGAACGTACCATTTGCCCGTGAGATCAAGTACTGACCCTTCTATAATATTAAGTCTTTTTCTTAGTGTCTTTGAAACAAAGAAAAATCAATATGCCTAAAAAGGCAGATAAAACCCCGATAGTTTCTCAGCCATAATTTATTTGTCACTGCTTAGGTTTGTGTCCATAGGTCTGTAGAGAGGTGACAGCAGTACAGAGCGTGAAAATCTTACTTCAAATGGAAATATTCCTTTATGAAATAGGACAAAGCAAGCTTTACTCTTTTCTTGGAAGCTGGAATATCTTTGATGAAGTTACATAATTCTAAGAACCTTTATCCTAGTCTATCTTATTTCAAATTAATAAAGCAAAGTAAGCAAAACTAAAGCATGGTTTTAAATCTTATTCTGTACATATTAGTCTCTGCTAAGGTAGCTGCAGTGCAATACTGTAATAGTATAATGCCATTTCCATTTCTTATGTTCTGTTAGATAAGTACTGCAATTGCAATTCAGTCCTGATCAGTCCTGCCACTTGCTAATAAGGAAAGCTCCTTTTCTATGTATCAAGCTCTTGTGCTGAATACTAGTGCTGAGAATGGTATTTCTACAAATAATCACTAAGATAACTGATAGGGAAAAGAATCACTTTTTTTTTCTCTCTTTTATTCTTGCATACAGAATATCATAATGAGGTTATATCCAACGGATCCTTTGAGCTGTTTCAAGCATTAAATACAAATTAGGAAATACTAGCTTCAGCTTTGCAATTGTACTGTTAGTACATGGAGACAGTGAGACAGGCAGTCAGTAATAGATGACTGAAGCCAGGTAGTTAGAAAGTGTAAAACATAAAAAAGAAAAATTATCTCATAGGAAGGAAAAGGGAAAACACAGGTGCAGTAGGAGTGATTATCTGGCTTCTGGCATGACTTGGGCACTGCAAACTTTTGTTTAAATAGCATATAAAAGTTAATTGTCATTTAGTATAGCAATTAAGTATACCCAACTCAATAAAGGCAATGTTACATGAATGAGCTAAGAGCAATGCACAGTTGAGGAAGATATCATCAACAGATAGAATGCTCACAGAGGAATTGTTTGTAGGGCTCCTGAATATAAAGAATGGCATCAAGGGATTTGTGAAGTTAAAGACATTAATATTGAAATAACTGAAATCCAGGCTCGCATTACAGTTACTATTCATAAAAAGTAGGAAGTCCAATAGCCCTGCTGAGTATTTTGTATTTTCTAATAATCTATTCAACCTATTCTTTCAATAGTTGTTTACGTTTTCCAAGAAAAAATGAAATATAATCCAAAATATATTAAGAAAGCTGAAATGTATGATGGTTTATTCATTATAGCTGTTGAAGATAAAATTAAAAATAAATTTGTCCTCAAGTCCCCCTTCTCTCCACCACCACCTCCTTCCTTGCCACAACCCCAAATACCCAGTCATCTGAGAAATGATACACTCTTTTCCTCCTTGATTTTTTTTACTTCCCCTGGTTCACTGTTTTTAATTAATTTTTAATTCACTGTTCCACTGGGAATGGAAATTGCTTTTCTCCCTCAACAGAAACAGTGAGAAATGAAGGGAATCTGGACATTAGCACTTTTACCCTCCCATCAATTGCCTTTTTGGTGGGACACTGATTTCTTACCCTCCCAGTAGGAAAAAAAAATGCTAAAACTTACCAAGCTATTTCTTATTGCATTATTAGTTAATATTGATATAATCTCTGCCTTTTATTCTGATACAAGCAAAGTTGGATTCTACTAATGAAGGCCCCTGACTTGCCAACTGACAGCATTCTTTCGGAGGTCTGGACACAGCTGCTGCTATATACAAATACACATTCAAGAGACAATTGTCTAATCTGCTGGAATTTTGAGTCATTAAGATTCAATCTCCAAGCACATTTAGTGTGCATCCTAGCATGCTTTATTAAGGTATCATTTCTTTGCTCTAGTAGAGTTATTTAAGCACAGAATCCAGCATTATCAATATAGTGAGATAGATTACTTGCTGTAATGGTTCTAGGGCTTTTATTTCAGCCCATCCATGCATTCCACCAAACATAGCACAAAATTGCCTTAAATTTCATAAGGCATTTCACTGAACAAATGCAGCATGCAAACTTGATCACTGTGTTGTGGAGACCACCCACTGTACCAATACTGAACTGACTTGTAACTCTGCAAAGTTTCAAATATTCTTACTCTTTTCTCTGGATTCTTACTACCATTACAATTATAGTGCACATTCAAATATTATTAATTCACATATATTAGAGTGCAGTAACCCCAGCTGTTTGAATGGGAGGATCTCCTTGCAGAAACAATTGCAGTCTTTCCTATTGCTGCAGCATACTGATGATATTTTATAAGTATTAATAAATTTTTAATACATTTCATTTACTGTTTAATGCAGTAGAAAAAAGTTTAATGATTAATAAATATATTTTAATGTATTAGTTCTATACATTCCCACATATCTTCTATATCAAAACCAGTTACAAATTAATGAAACATCCTTGAGAACATATCATTTATTATGATTAATAACATATATTTGAATTTTTTTATTTTCATCTCCGACACATCCTAGTTATGTGGATCATCCTTGTGCTAAGTTTTATGTCAGGTAATAGAAGCAGAGAAGGAGGATCAGTCAGTGGATCTATTTTAGAAAGAAGTCACAGCATGTTTGACATGCTGTTCTTTAGAACAATCAGTTTTCAAATGTAGCCTTTTACTCTAAGGCTGTTCCAGTGTTCTCATTGTGGGCACCTCACTTAAAACCTCATGACTCATCTTCTCAATTTCCTCAAAACTGAAAAGGTCACTAAGATCGGTTTAAGATGATAAAAACTTCATTAAATGAGACAACATAGAAACGACCAAAAAGTTATTTCTAACTTAAAGTGTAAAATTGAGAGCAATCTATCTCTGACAGCTTTTGTTTCCTTATTTCATTTTTCTGAATATCACAATGAAAATCTTCAAAGTGGATGAATTCCTGGCCACAGAGACATCGGTGATAACTTTGCCATTGTTTCAGCTAAATTAATCTTTTCACCTGCTGTTAAAGTTTGTGTCTATCAACAAAAAAAAAATTTTTTTATTGCATGCTTATATGAGTTGTGTGAATTAACTTTTGACTATTAATAGAAGCTTGGTGTCTGATTTATAATCCATCTTACACATCCAGATATGGACAAATCTGAAATAAGTTACAATCATAGTACCATCTAAATGGATACCTTCCAACATGGCATTTATAATTTAAATGACAATGCAGAAGTGGATCAGCTGTCTTTTGAATATCTTTTAGCATTTACAGTGTGGATCACTTGTCAGTATTGTATTTAAAGTACAGAAATTGTACTATTATCAATCAACTAACTTATTCATTAGTCCTATTTCCTAATTAACCTTCATTTTCACCCTGCAGTTTTGCCATGTATGCTGTGATATGCACCTTAAATTGAGATTTTTTGTGTTAGACAAGAATAGCTTCCTCCTGGTATATTGCATAATTTATATTTGTTGTAAAGCAATTATAAACAGAAATTATCTGACTGATGAGAGAACATCTATAATTGATGTGGTTATATCTTAGGAGCAAAAAATACAATATTTATGAAATGTAGAATTGGTAGAAAGAACTGCCAGCTTGTAAAAAAGTGGAAACTATCTTTTTTCCCCACTGGAACAAGGAAAAAACATGTGCATGTGTCTCTGTTGTGAACTATGATCCAGTTCAGTAATCAACTCAATTACAACGTTTTCTGATAGTGACTCTTTGGTTAATATTACATAGGAGTTATGTAGTGTGTAGTCATTTAAAACAGTAATTCTTATTTACACAAAAATATTAATTTGTTTGCAAAGTAAACATTTCTGAAATGCCGTCAAAATTTTCTTGCAGTCTAGTAGGACTCTCAATGATATCATAGATAATTAATTTCATGCCAGCATTTTTCTGACTGATGACTGGAAAACCTGCCATTGGGGTAGGCAGCAGGTAGAGTGCCATAACTTGCAAACAGTGCTTTGTTTCACTGCTTGAAATGATGAGAACTGTCCAAAAGTTCTGTGGAGGAAAAAGCAATATACAAGAAGATTATATGGTTTACTCCAATTTTGATACGTCCAAGACCATGTTGTGGTCAGTGGTACCAAAAGTTGCAGATAAATCTAGATAGATTACTATATTTAAGTTTTATTATCTATAGAAACTAATTTGACTTCAAGAAAGAATATAGCATATCAGGCTAAAACTAGAGTGGAAATTATTTTAAGAAATTACAAATGATGTGCTAGTTGCTGTCACAACTGACGATGTTGTGTGAAAAGAAAGGAGAAAGCTTTAGTCATTGCCTTATGGCAATAGGGTCTTATAACTGATGTGAAAGAACCATCTAATCCTTAACATGACAAGGTGTTAATGATGACAACAAATCTCTCTTGCTCTTTATGACTTACCAGGAGACTCACAAATCCATGTCAAAACCCTAGACTGTCTGAGTGAACCTCAATGACAAGACAGGTACTAAAAAAATAAAGTAATCCTCATAAATCTACTTTTGAGATTTAATGTGATGAAGAAAAGGCTGTCAGGATTCAATTAGCTCTAATATATTAGCAAAATAAAGGAAAGAGTCAATTCTAAGAAGTTCCTGTAAGGAAGAAGGCATGCACTGTAAGAGCTATCCAGACATAGGCAGAAGTTAAAGGATTGCTTCCATGATTTAAAATGTGAGTGACTGCTTTGAGTCACTCTAATAACCCATAAGATCTCAGGAGTATCTGTGTCTTCATAGAGTATATGGCTAAGTATATTGCTGTAACATTTCAGACAAACAATAACGCTTTGCTATATCGAACTAACTTTTCTCTTCTGTAATCACTTCATGAAAACATAGAAATAAAAAATTACTGAAGTATATCCGGCGATAGCAATATCCATTAGCAATATGGACTTAAACTTTATGCTGACATTACAGATTCCAAAACATAGTGCTGAAATTGATAATTGTCTTCTAGCTTTTCCCTTTAAGAAAGAATATAATTTTTTAATTGGAAAGGACCTATAAAGATCATCTAGTTCAACAGCCTGTCCACTTCGGTACTGACCAAGAGTTAATACCATGGTATTAAGATGTCTCTTAAACATTGACATGGTTGGGGTATCAACCTTCTCTCTAGGAAGCCTGTTCCAGTGTCTACCTGCCCTTCCAGTAAAGAAAGCCTTCCTCAAGTTCAGTATGAGCTTTCCCTTGTGCAGCTTTGAACTAGTCCCATGCATCCTGATACTAGATACCAGGGAGAACAAATCAGCACCTACACTTCCATTTCTCCTCTTCAGGAAGATGTAGAGACAAATGAGGTCACCCCTCAACTTCCTCTTCTCCAAACTAGACAAGACCTCTCCTCATCACAGGACATTCCTTTCAGCCTTTCACAGCTTTGTTGCCCTTCTCTGGAGGCATTCAAGTACCTGAACATCCTTCCTAAATGAAGTAATCAAGGTGAGGCTGCACCAACACTGAATACAATGGGACAATCACCTCTTTTCACTAGCTGGTTATGCTGTGTTTGATGGACCCCAGGATGCAGTTTATTCTCTTGGCTGCCAGGGCACACTGTTGACCAGCACCACCAGTCCTATTCTCCAGCTACTCCTCTCCTAATTTACACTTCTGCCCAGATGCAGAATCCAGCACTTGAATTTGTTAAATTTCATGCCATTGATGATTGCTCAGTGCTCCAGTCTTCCAAGATCTCTTTACAGGACCTCTCATCCCTCGGAAGTGTCACAATCACTTCCCAATTTGGTATCATCATCAGACCTGCTAATGTTACATTCAACTTCTGCATCCAGATTATTGACATTGTTCAGAACCAGCTGTAGGATGGAGCCTTGGGGAACACTGCTGCTGACTGGTCACCAGGCATATGTAGCTCCATTCACTACAATTCACTACTTAGTTGTTAAAAATTAGTCTCCTTAGGAAAGAAAAAATAATGAAGAAAAGGCAGGTTGCTTACAGATGGAAGTGCTTATGATCTCAGAGAAGTCATTTTATCCTCCTCAGTGTATTTTCATAAGATCTGAGACATACATTTAGAAATGCTTACAGAGTCTATTATAGTAGAGCTTTTGCATTAGTATCGTGCGTTATCAGGAAAAACAAAACAAAAATCAGTATTTCACTTTTTAATTATTACTCAAATGTCAGCAAATAAAAGTAACAGTGCATCTTGTGTTCCCACACTCAAATGTGCACATCTAAAATGTTACAGTGAAATTACTGGAAAGGTTGGTAATAAGCTAATATCTAGTTCTGGAAATTAGGTTTTGTTCTACCAAGCTTGTATACAATTTTTCAAATACAATGGGTTATAGCTACAGCAGCATGAATAAAACTCTTACTGGAAAAATTCTGCACTAACTGTTTCATGCCAGCTTTTTAATAAATCTCTTGAACAGCAAAAATGAAGAGGTCATAGCAGAGGTCACAGCAAGACAGCATTCTGCAGATATCTATCTTTTGAAAAAGTAAATCAATAAGATTTTCCTTTTACAGAGTAGTCAGTCTAGCTGAAATTGATGAAAATGCTTCTTATGAAAAAGCATATTTTAACTAATTAATGAACAAAAAAAGTTGATGGTGTAGTTTTAGACTTACTTTGCCTTAATCTCAAGATTAGGTAAATTTGCTGGTTTTATATTTGCCTTGGGAAAGGGAAAGCACTATACACTGCTACTAGCATAACTTCATATATTGATAACAATGAAAAATGGGGTCTGACAGTGCCCACAATAGTTGTGAAATCTCTAAATCATAGGAATGCATTCTATTGGTAGCGTTCTGTACATAAGAAGTTATGAATTGCACATAATGCTGTGCAGCACGTTAAATAAATATTGGCTTCTCTGTGAAACTAATCTTCAAAGTTTTCAATAATCAGATTTTAGGAGGCTTTCACAGGATACTTCATAGACGGTCTGAATGTATACGGTCTGTATGCTCTGTATTTTCAGGTTATGGATTATGTTAAAGACAAGTTCAACCAGAAGCAAGTAGAAACGAGGGTTACCCTGAAGACTCAAGAGTCATGAGGCAGAGATCAAAGGTATAAACACAGGCTCGGAAACAAAATAAAATGAAGAAAGTCATAAGTAGAGGCCAAATCTGCTTTCCATTCTTGGATATTGATCACAAATTTTTTTTTTCATACAGGATGACTTCCTGGATTTTCAGAATAAGGAAGGATTTGCAGGATCCAGTTCATGATAAGTAAGCAAGCAGTACTCGGCTAACTACTTCTTTAAGTAAATGAAAAGAAAATACTCATATTGCTCTTTTGGTTTTTAGTTAAATCTCTCAGCTGGAGTAATTTTCAAAATGGGAAATATATGAATGATTAATAACCTTTTGTTTTTCTTCTGAAGTATTCACACATCACAAAACACCATGAGATTAATTTTTATTTATTCAAGTGAAGCTTTCAAACTAGAGAGAAGGTATTTCTCTATTTACATTTTTCATCACCCGCAAGAAAGCACTGACCCAGAAGAATACACCTTCCTATAAAGGATTTTGTCCAACTAAAGCTGGACAAGGCATAGGTTATGATGTTCATTTGATAATATAGACTATAAGCAGGAAGGAAATTACTCTGAGAAACAGTCTAAACCTTTTTTGTTCAAGCCTCTATGACATATTCTAAACTAGCTATTAGAGCCTGAAGAGCAAAACAACCAAAATTTGCTATAATGTCATTTATTCATTACATAAATGAATACATTAATATAGCATTCATAATGTCATGTATTTAAAGGCTTCTTTAAACATACATGTATAAAGCTAAAAGGAGGATGACTCAAGTTAGTGAGCAATCTAATATGCAGATATATAACCTTAACTACTCTGAAATCAGACACTTTATCATGAATTATGTACCCACATGTCACCATTGAGTGCAGAGTATTTAATGGGTCATAAATCTTCTGCCTAGTTTCTCTGTATTCATTTATAAGTGCAGCATAAACAGTATATGCTGATTACAAAGGTCAGATAACGCATTGTTAAGTGACTCACCCTAGACAATGTCACAAGTCACAGGCTGAGAACATCCTGATTCGTCACTGTACTCCTTCACTCAATGTAGCACAACTTGTACCAACACATTTCATGCAAACCAGGATGGATGCAGTATTTATACTGCCAAGGAAGTAGGCAGCTAGGTACTGCTGAGATTTTTTTTTTATTTACTTATTTTAATACAGCTTATTTAAAATTTACCTGTTACACTTGTGCTCATTCTTAACACATCTTAATGAAATTATTGGCTATTACTGTTGCCTTTGTTCCCCAAATAAGCAATCTGTGAGACAGTATTTCCCAAAACCATTCAAAATGAACTCAAAAAATGCACATACTCTTTCCACGTGGAAAGTGTTTTTTACTAAACTTCACAGTGTCCTACAACTCTGCTACTTTGAATTAATCTTTCAGACTCTAACCTGATGAGCAGAGACTAAAATAAACTAAAAAGATCTGTCACAGGCTCTGATCCCTGTACATAACAGGACAAATTACCTGCCAGTTACATCTGTAGATGTAGAAGGGCAGGAGTTATGTCGATCAGTCTTACAAATCCTTCAAACCTTTCCTCATCCCTCATCTCAGCCACTCACCTTAACACCTGCCACCACAACAGCTCAGCTTTTGAGGGAAGCAGGTACAGGACTTTCAAGACCCTGGAGTGGAACAGAAGCTGCAGTAGCACATACAAGTACATGTGCAGGGAGGCACATCAGCCACTGGGACCTCCCCATCTCAGGATGTCAGAAAAAGGAGCAGCCATTCTAACCCCTCCTATACTCAAGGCAAAGCAAGGATCTTCTTTAGAGCGCCTACCTCAATAACACATTTTTTCAGGATGCTTTTTTTTGTGCCCATCTTCCTTCCTGCACTTAAAAATCCAACAACACAACAAAAATCCCATGTACAAAATCTCGCTTAATTTATGCTCACAGAAGTGTGAGCATAAATTCATAAGCACTAAGTTGCTAAAATACTGTAATTTGTTCTGGATGTGAAACTGATTCTGCCCTGGACTGTGAACAGTGTTAATTGCAAGAAAACACAAACCAAACCAAACCAAACACACACACACAAACACAAAGAAACAAACAAAACACACATCTAAAAAAAAAAAAAAACAACCCCAAAAAAACAACCAAAGCCATCCGAACAAAAAACAACATACAATGCATTTTGAAGACTGTTAGAGTAAAATTATTTTGACATGCCCAACATAAATAGATTCTGGTAAATAGAGGAGAAAGCTGTGTAGAGATAAAGTGTTTTTGTCTTTTCAATCCAATGTTACAGTGTTTTTGAGCATGACTGTAATAGGCAGAATACATCTGCTCACTATCATCTGTAGTATTTCCTATTCATGGTGAGAACAGATGGAGCCTCAGTAATCCTCAGATCTTATTGAACTATCTTTTGGAATAACATCAAAACTGGAATACACAATATTTCATTGACGGAAAAAAACTCTGTTATTGTCAAAAACAAAAGGAGAAGCCACAAAAGAAGACAGTGTTCAAAGAACTTATTTTCTGTAGCAATTTATGCCACTAATGATGTCTAAAATTTTATTGCAATATTTTTTTTTTTTTAAATGAACATAGAACTTTGTATTTGAAGTTGTTCCTTGATGTAATATTTTATACTACAGCAATAAAATAGGGCAAACAACAAGCCACACTTGGAGCGTATTATTACTTTTAAACTGCTGGTTAACCAAAATAGCTAATCACCTTTGTTTGGTGTTTCTAAGTTTATGCATTTCAGTTTCTGTCACTTACTAGTGACAAATCAGTTTCTTAAAGCAGCTTAGATGTGAGGTACAATGCACATTTATACATCTCAGTGAACAGAGAATGTAAAGCAATTAAATCTACCTGAACCCTTCTGTCTCTTTTATTGTTCTTAGCACAAGGAAGTTTACTATGTGACTGTAAATATTTTACTTATTTTTTTTTTTAGATATCACCTACTCCAGGCAGTGTCGTCTCCTGTATAAGACAGCATTTTAATGAGTTATGCAAAGGAGAAACTACTGCTCCCCTCAAGTCTTCTATAGTGGTGTTCTAGGTGGATAACTTACCATCTGGCCCAACACAAGTTCTATGTTTTCCAGGCAAGAGAAACATAGAGCCTAGCTACATAAATTAGCATTCTGTCAGTGCATAACAACAAACCTCCAAGCAGAGCTTATTGACTGTGTCTAATTACATGTTCCTAAGAGCCTTGTTATAGTCAATAAAAGGCATGTGAAGAACGCTGATGTTAGAATGCTTTTCTACAGAGATAAATGTATAAATTGTGTTCACTAAAATTGCAAGTTAGTATCTACAGTAAACTTTAAAGATAATCTAGAATATCACTTTCCTCTATAGCCAGAAGTCTTAAAGTAAACACTTGTGAGTTTTATTTTGTGAACCTGCATAGGGTAGCCAACACATATTAAAAAGCATTATGAGAAGATCGGTTGTATTTCTGGCTGGCTTTTTATATAACTGTTCCTGTTAAAGCAGATATGATTTTACAGAAAACAGTTTACTGAAGTAACAAGTTCTCTTAAGGAAAAACTTTTTCACAGTGAGGGTGACAGAGCTCTGGAACGGGCTGCCCAGGGAGGTTGTGGAGTCTCCTTCTCTGAAGACACTTAAGACTCGCCTGGGTGTGTTAAGGAGATGCTTTTCAGAAGTGCTCAGGATTCAAGTTTGAACAGACTATTTTAAAGACGATTCAAGTTTAGAACAAGAATATACAAAGCAGTTCAGCTTTTCTTGTTGCTCAGCCTTCATTTGCATGTGCGCAGAATACCTAGCATTACTCCTTAATATCAGCTACAAATCAAAGTGAACTCATGAATATTTAGATGATTTAACAACAAATAACTTCAGTTATGCAGAAAAGCTCTGAAACTAAAAAAACTATGAAACTGAAGGCTGACTTTATTAAAACAACTTGAAATACACAAAAGTGAAATTGCAATGTCCTCACTTTCAGTCCCATTTAAAAACAGAACATGGGCTTTGTGCAGTAACCACATACTTCTTTTGTGAAGAGCTTTAGCAAAAGCTAAACCCCCAATAATCTTAAGGTTACATTCAGTGTGTCATCATCCTGGGTTCTGGTTGTTTGTTTGGCTTGGGGTTTTTTGTTGTTAGTTTGTTTGTTTTTTGAAATATAGTTAACATTTGGGGAACAATATCTACACAAACTGACTGAGCCCAAGTGTTCAATTTAACAAGAGTTGAATCAAGGCAGTTACAGAAGTTGGTGGATTCCCCCTACTCTGCTCACAAGGGGACACTTTATTTTTTTGTTAGCTCTTGTTTCTAGTCCTAAAGAAAAAAAAAAGAATTCTGGTTGTAAACCCAATTCCTTTTCAAGGCTATAACTTCTTACTGTGCAACTGTAAAAAAAAGTATTTTTCTACTTTTTTTTTTGTTGTTGTTGTTGTTGTTACATTTCTCAAATGAAAAATGTGATGTAGGAGCACTCCTATCTCCCATTTCCTATCAGAATATTATTTGTATTTCCAGTTGGCTGTAGCATTCTCTGCAGTAGCCAGCATCTTATATTGATAGCTATACATTTAACGGGAAATATTTAGTTTTAAAAAAATAATATAAAAATGGCTGTTGCATAATCAGGCTTCTTAAGGCACACACCCAAATAAGCAATGGGAATAAGTTAAATCATTGTGCTCCCCAAGCTGAAACAGAACCAAATTTTTCATAATCTGATGTTATTACACCATTCCCTGAATCTTAATGCAATAACATAAAATTTAATTTTAGTAATTTGCAATTGTGGCAAGCATTTATTATCTCTTCACTCCTGAAGAATGAATGAGATCCATTTAATCTTCATTGTTATAATCAGAAATCATTAACCTAAACTAGGAAGGTGTGAAATTAATGTTGCAACGGCCTCAAATTTCAGAAACTTTTCTGAGGGATTTTTTTTTTTTTTAAAAAAAGAAGCAGAACATAGGTTAATTGCTTCAAGAGAGTTGAAGAATATATTTTCTCTAGATTAGTCAATAGTATTTTATTATTTTTAAACAAGGGTGTAATTTAATCCAGTTATTCAACTTTTGCCAGCAATTTCACAGTTTAGTATAACATTTGCAATTTAATTAAATGTTAATAAAATACATCACTCATATCACCTGCAGTCCAGGATATGAGTAGCTCAATTACTTCAGCATTTACAGCTCACTGAGTTGTGAAGGGCAAATGGAAACTTTTTCACATTATCCTAAACCACAGTTGAGAACTAGTACTAGAGGAAGATATAAATGTTTTGTCTCTGTTTTCAAAAGTGAAATAATAAACAGAGAAGAAAAATGGATATATCTGTGTTCCCTTATAAAGGGAAAACAAATATATGAACAAAACCCCAAACAAACCAACCACACAAAAAACCCCCAAACAAACAAAAAACCGAACACAACTGATGAATAATTAGTATGTCTTCTAAAAACGAGAGTTAGCATTTCAAGAAAAAGGAAAACTGTTTTTTGTTCTGATTAATCAGTCCATGTTTGTACAGATCTTAGTCTCATTTTTCTTCTGATTTACATATATATATGGAAAACTTTTGTCAGCTTGCTAGAATTATTGCCTATTTTACTCTACTATATGTACCTCCTTTTTATTAGTCATTAAAATATACAACAGCTCATGGAGGTCTGGTGAAGTTCACAGATATTCCTGACTTTTCCCCCCACATTTTGAGCAGGTATGAGAAAAACCTGTTCTATCGCAAAACACCTTTAATGTCCACTAAACTAAAGGAAAAAGCTGGAAGCCTTCAGTACAAGGTTCACACTTTCCTATGTAAAGTTTCTTCTCATGGGCTGATGCTAATATAGATATTCTAGCTACAGAGACCAATATCTACATTTAATTGTAGTCATTTTGGAAAATCATTCAGTTTGTGTTCATTATGCATATCCTGAGCATCACTTTTCTTTTTTCTCTACCTCTTTCAAAAGACAACTTTACTTTCTGAAGCTACACTTCATAAAACCAAGTTGAAGCATCCCTGTTCTCCATCTGCAAGGACCAGATGTTGGTCATCCCTGTGGTAAGCATAGGACTGTAGCACCCCATTCTCACCAGAGGAAGAGTGAGACTGCTGCCAGGCAGTCTCTGCTGTCTTGCTTCTCCTCTGTATGACTAAAGGAGGCTGAGAACATGAGTTGACACAGCAGAATATGCCTGGCATCACCTTATTCTCAGTTGTTACTAAAGTGGCCAACAGCATAAAGTAAACTTAAACAACTATGTGTTGAAGAGTTATCTCTGCTTCCCTGGTACAGAGGCCTTCTATAACATCAGACAAGCTTAGTCCTTCGTACTACATCTAGAGAAGAGGAGGTCTCAGGGTTAATCAGAGGAGTTGGTGAGTTGCAAACAAATAGGCACAGGAACCACAGCACACTTTTGATAGGAAAGATAGAAAATGCCATAGCATAGAATCATAGGTTGGGAGGGACCTCTGAAGGTCATCTAGGCCAACCATGCTGCAGTAAGTGGGGACATCTTCAACTAGTTAAGGCCCAGAGCCTCATCAAGCCTGACCTTGAAAATCTATAGGGATGGAGACTTTACCACCTCCCTGGGCAATCTGTTCCAGTGTTCCATAGAGAATTAAAATTAGCAACACTTCATTTGAAAAACAAAAAAAAAACCAACCAAGCAAAACAAACTAATCTCTCTTCAAAAGAAGGAAAAGTATATATGCTTATATTAAAATAAAAATAATATATTCTTTGAGTATCTTTTTGATTTGAATCAAGCCTATGATCCAAGATTTGATCAAAGTCAGAGTAGCTTTGCCTCCCATTCTTGTATCAGCAACTAATGTTCTCTGATTCATGGTTACTGAGCAGTTGTTGGCATGACTTCAGAACAGAGATTCAGTTTGAGGAAGAACTTCTTTACAGTAAGGGTCACAGACACTGGAACGGGCTTCCCAGGGGGGTTGTGGAGTCTCCTTCTCTGGAGATTTTCAAGACTCACCTGGATGCGTTCCTCTGTGACCTGTGTTAGATTATACTTAGATGATATGGTTCTGCCTGGCAGGGGGGTTGAACTCGATCTCCAAGGTCCCTTTCAACCCCTAATACTCTGGGATACCGTGATACTGTGAGATTTGAGCTTTTATCTAGAGCTAAAAGAAAAAATCCTTAAACATCACCTTACTTGTATACACTTTAAGATCTAATACTGATCATTTATTTTCTGTTGTTGACATTATCCAAAAAAATCAGTGGTTACTTGAAACAGCGGGGTCTACTGCATATTAATGCTGTATCTACCAGGCAATCATCTAAGCTGCTATCTTCATTCAATTCTGAAGCCTATCTTGACCAATAAGCTATTCTCTCTCTGGCATTTTTCTCTCTGGTATTTTTCTGTATGTTTCCTACTTGAACAACTTCGTCAACCTTTTTTCAATAAAAGCACAGTCTCAAGACCCATATCCACTGTAGTATCTATACCAAATGGATAAGTAGATCAGAATTGCACATATTGGATTATGCCACAAGGAAATCTTACAAAAATAAAAAGCTTTATTTCCTGTTCAATATGATAAGATGTTAAACCTTCATCTGATGTTGGTCTAATAATCTTAGTGGAATCAAATAATACCGTAAACTAAGCAAGAGATGAATATGAGAAATAGTATTTAATTTAATTACCAGATTAGGCATTTGGAAATTGGAAGTGTTATAATAAGATAATGGAGACTAGGACAGGACATGATATGGGTGGCATTAAAAGAGAAACATAGAAATGAAATGAGAATATCTACTAAAGAGAGCACACCAGCAAGACAGCATACAAGAACAGAATATAGAGTTCCAAATTTGTTCTCAAAGCCTTATAGCTTTGATTTTAATTTTATATTTGTATTTTTACCTAGTCTGGTTAGTCATATCCAGGTTGTCATTGCAGATTTTCATATGGTTTGTCAAAACTGGGAAGCATGAACTAGCAGGATCAGATCTATTTGTTACAAACAGTATCACCTTACACAGAGAAAAGAATCATAAAAAATACTTCATAATCAAATTTTTAAGAACAGTGCCACACACCCATACAAGCCTTTCCCCCACCTCCTTTGTGTTTTTCAGCTTTCAGGTTAAACTATTTGGAGTCACTATATTATCATGCTACACAAGTTTTGTCACATCCCTTAAGTTAATATAAGCATAGTACGTGAGAATGGGCAACAAAGAAAAAGAATGGATGATGACAAGGAGAAAACTTTTACCTTGAGAAGTTCTTAGTGTAGTAAAGTCAATAAGCCTGAAGACAAAGCATACAAGATTTGCAAGGGAAACTTTATGGATTGTGATGTGTAGAGGTAGGAAGACCTATTAATCTCTGAATAAGGTCAAAACAGGATATTTCTGTGACGTAAAAAAATTATGCCTTGTTAATCTCTTGAATACTTCCAATAAGTCAATAAAACAGTGGCACAGGGATTTAAAAAAAAAAAAAAAAATCACAGCCAATTACATGAAAATCACAGCCTTAGGAAGTCTTTATTATTTCAGATTAATCACATGAGGATCACCTACTTAAATAATTGAGAAGAATTAATTATCCATTCCAATAATTTCACTTGTAATATTACAGAATTTATGATTGGGAATATATCTGATGTTACTATATTTTAAAAATTAGTTAGGTTAAAATGTTTTGAAGCGGTAAGAGTCTAAAGTGAAGTTTTTAAGGTTTTTTGCCTTGTAAAAATTCACAGACATGAAACCTTTGTGGTCAATTAGAATTTTAAAATGTATTATTTTAAATTTTGCAGCTACTGACCTGTTTTGCTATCAGCAATAATAAATCACTGTCTTAATAGATTTTCTGAAAGTTGAGCGAGCAAATATCAGCATTTAAGAAAGCTACTATAAAAAGTTATTATAAACATCAAAATTGAATAAAGGTTACAATAGGAGAATTACTTGATAAATCAATATATTAAATTATTAACTAACATTCGAAATTGAAAAAAAACATTATAGAATCAGTGTTGGGGTCAACAGAAGAACAAATTACATAATATTAATTCAGTATCAGAAAACTGAAGCATTGTTTCTTTTAATCTAAAATCCCAGATGGTATTCGAGCCAGAACAATAATCCTGACCAAAGTGATAAAGGATCTGAACAGCATTTCTGACCCTTTTTATTTTTTTTTTCCCCTTCGCTCAAGAGAGGTTTCCCAGAGCAAGCAGTGAAATCAATTTAGCTAGTCTTAAAGCACTAAAAATAGGTATTCCAGCACAGCAGTTCAGCACTTTCTCTTAAAAGTTCTTCTCAGGAATAAGAATTTTGTTTCCCCTTGTACACTGCAACACGGAGTATATAAAAGGACCTTGCCTGGGGTGACAAACTACTCTTGCAGTCTATTATGTCAGATTCCAGTAATCTTTCTTTAATCTTTATGGTAGCTAACAACTTTGAGATGTTAGTTGTGAAGTTTCAGAGAGGTATTCAAAGTGCAACATAAATAGGATATTTCTATAGCTGGTTGCAATATGGAAGACACTCTCTTCCAACACAAAAAAACCCAACCCAAAACCAAACAACCTAAACCCTAGATGAACTAGGTGATACCTTTGCTGGACCACTACCCTGCCACACACAAGTAAGAAGCATTCTGAAGTAACCTCAAGGGGTATCTAGGTAGTAGTAGCTTCCCGAGTTACACAGTGGCTAGCAAGGACTGCCTTGTTTTTGTACAGGGGGGAAAAAAAGTAATTAAAAAAATCTAGGGAACATCCACAGGACATCATCTACCTTTAAGTTTGTTATGGCATAACATCTGTTATTCTGGTTAAGATGCCATTTCCACTGGGGTTTTTACTTCCACTATTCAATGCTGATAAAAATTTTTCAGTAAGCAGACTACTGTAAGATGCTATTTCCCTCTGTTCACATCCTCAGCTTTTGCAGTAAGAATTCCTTGGTGTCATGAATATTACTTGGCAGCAGTAGGTAGGTAACTCAAAGGTTTACAAGGACTACTGTGGGGGGAAAAAAAAAAATATATTTAAGCAAGAAAAGGAAGCAGGGAGGTAGGCATGATTTCTGGTCCAAAGAGCTTGAAATTTAGATGTTATAGTTAATCTATCTGTACATGCACAGCAGGGACAAAACACTGCCAATCCAGCTGCAGCAGGGCAGCTGCAGAGCTTCAGTTCTGCTAGAGCAGGCAATCCCAGTCACAGTCCACTTCCCAAGTGAAACAGCACAAAAACAATATTTCCAGCATAACCGATTCCATAGTAATGATTTTTGGCAGCACAGCTGTGTAGGTCAAGCTCACCTCTCTCTAACTTTGCCACAAATAACCCTGTAAAATTCAGTCATCGTGAAAAATGTATGCAGATTTTAAACGTGTGGAAAACAAAAGGAAACTGTGAAAGGAATATAAGAAACAGAATAACACAATAGAGATCACATTAGACTTGCTGCCCAGTCACTCAAATGTTATGCAGTCAGAACACAAAAGATGAGTTGTCCTTCCTAAAGGTAGCTCTGATTACATTTTGCAGACAATCTTCAAAACAGGAGTTAAAGAATTCTTCAAAATAAGACTATTCCCAGACTTTTAAACTTCATTTTTGAAGAAAAGCTGCAGTTTACATGGTTGTTTTAGCTACTGTGCTAGCATATTCTATAATGTTTATGACTTTGTAAGGAAACAAAACCCACTCTAGACTTTTTCTGAGAACATGAAATAGATTCATCTTTTTCTGATCTAAAATCATCTGAGCTCTAGAAAACTTTTGGAGACTCAAAAGGTAATATTTGAAACGAAAAAGATTTTACTTAAAATGTTAAAAAAAAAAAAGATAAAAAAAGAACTGTCAGCATAAAGGACAGTTTTAAAAGAATAATGACTTTGGCAGATTGTAACCCCCTGGTGAGCAAGCTTAGCTTTCAGTATTGTTAACAGATTGTTCACACATCCTTCAAAGGAGTAATATATGCTTCAAACTTAGTTATTACTGTGATTACAATACTTTTCAGAGACAAGAAACATTAATAGTAGAATTTTCAACAGAAACTGTCAGTGGACTTAAATTCTTGGTGGCTGTAGAGGGAAGGTTTTGTGAAAATGTATTAGCACAAGATTGAAGCGTAGTGCTCTAGATATTTTCCAGATTCACATCCTTCCTAATTGAAAACAGCTTAGATTGGAAATTTAAGATTCACTGGTAGCAATGTTTAGTTTACAAATAAAAAAAAAAAAAAAGAAAAAAGTTACAAAACACGAAAAAATACTGTGCCAAGTTTCATGGGGAGGTTTGTCAAGTAAAACACCTACAATTCTAACTAAAAATGTTTCGCATGCATTTCAGATATAAACCTCATATACTTCTGTACACACGATGAGCAGTGAAGCTTGTGAAACTGATTATGAAACTTGTGTGCTAAACTGGTAAAAAAACCAAAACAAAACAAAATCAAACTAAAAGAAATAGAAAGTTATACTTCAGCTATTAGTTAGATGTTATGTTTTGGAACTCCTTGCCAAGAGACAGTTGTACATACTAGAAAGTTTAAAATAAATATCTAAAAAATAAATTGCTGCAGATATATTAAATTGTAGAGACGTGATATCTTTTGACTTTAAAAGTTCCTAAGATCCACATCATAACTGGAATACCAGGGAAGTTCCCATAACACTATGTTCTTTCACACCTTCCAGGCCACTCCCAAAGACGGGGTTCACAGCGAAAGGAATCTTTGACATTAACTCCTGTAATACCCCAAATATTCCTAAATCAAAACAAAGCTAAAACCATGACCGAAAGAGATATTTAATCATCCATTTCTGCTAATTAAGTATTCACAGTAGTGAGGTAAATTTAAAATAAAAACTCAGAGGGAAAAACTGTGAAATCTTTTTTATTAACCTTATAATGGATTGCCCCAAGAAATAAGTGAGCAAAACATTGAGATATTATATTCAATTGGAAGTCAGAGAATTTTTGACAGAAATTTTATCTATTCACCCTACTGCTGAATATAGTAATAATGCACATCAAAAAGCCAATGCAGCTTGTTACAAAGCTGATTCTTTTCAAATAGCTTGATAAAAGGCAGCACAAGAAGAAATAACATGCATAACCTAGGTAAATCATAAACTGCTGACAGACAGTTTAGAGAGGCTGTATATTTTATTTGCTCCAAGTTATTTTCTTGGAAATCTTCTCTCTAGAAATGTATTACTTGTGCTAAATATTCTGAAATGAGGCAGTATCCCATTTATTTATTTTGTGGAAGCTCTTAATGTAAGCACTTTTATAATACCACATTGTTTTATACAGTAGGAACCAACAAGTATTTTATTTTTTGTTTAAGGCTAGTACAAATAAGAAAACAGTAAGAAAGATGTTTCTTTTGAATTCCCTATAATGAACAGATTTTTTTGTTCATGTTGCTAGTACAGTATAATTTAAAAAATTCAGATATGTCTGCAGGTTTGATTTAAATCAGAAAAGGATACATTTTAGTTACCACAGAAAGTTAGGTTCCACTTGTGGAAAATACAGATAATGCAGTTATCCGATAAGTTTTAGTCAAATAAGGGCACACATAAAAGTAGACCAAGAT
The DNA here is from genome assembly GCA_025447755.1 of Corythornis vintsioides. NCBI lineage: Eukaryota > Metazoa > Chordata > Aves > Coraciiformes > Alcedinidae > Corythornis > Corythornis vintsioides. The sequence goes on along the minus strand of JAOEGS010017317.1, from coordinate 55,104 downwards.
GAGAGTATGATAAGAAAAGTAATAAGATTAGAAACTGTGATATATGAGGAAGGGCCAGCCTTAGGGAAGGAAGGGAGAAGATATATGGAACTGTATTAAAATATTTTATATTACAAAAATAATAAACAATTATGAAGTTTTCCTATCTAAGGCAGTAAAAGAGTTAATTGGCTCACCATTTTAAAAAGAGACTTGGGTTAGGTACTGGGAACCCACCTACAGTGTAAGCTATTAAATTAATCTAGTATAAGGAAAACAAGTCAAAGAAAATGGTGAACTGTTATCTTGGAAGGTTCTGAAAAAAAAAAATCAGATGTTATTCTTGGTACTCCTCTGTGTAAGTACTTCCTGGGAGCATTGGAACTAGAGTCCTATATACTTTTCTTGGCACTGACTGCAGCCACACATTTGTTATGTTCTAAGGACAAAGTATGGTTATACCTGAAAGTTACTGAAAGAAAAGATGGGGGCGGGGGGCGGGAACCTAGCTGGTTCAGACAGAAAATATGAGACTCTTCTGGTCTCATGTGAGAATTTATGCTTTATCTCCAGTATACGAGAACAACGTATTGTAATACATTATCATTTCCAAAATATATAATGCCTTTACTCTCTTTAAAAAAAAAAAAAAAATCAATAGTGCCATTACCTTTTTTATTTATTCTGTGTCATGCTGCTCTTCATAGAGACTGCTATTCTCTTGTTTTCAATTTCAGAAGCAAAGTACACTTCAATTTACACCAAACTGTAACTTTATATATATTTGTTAATAATAACAATAAACATACAGTTATGCTGACAGCAAGTCAATTTCAGCTATGAACTCTAGCATAAAATAGAATGACAGACAATAAGTAGCAGCTTGTTTTCTCCAGAGATATACACACTTCTCACCCTGAGAGAGACTAAGGAATCACAAAATAGGTCAGGTCTTCCATCATAGCCACAGTCTTTGCAGTTGGGAATGATGAACATATGCAATATTTGTCATATGGTTAAATACTGGATGACAATGAAATAATGGAGTTAACCAAACTCCCAAGACTAATTAAAATTTGCATCTTGTTACAGGTTTTGCATTATTTCTGTGAAATGCAATAAAAACATTTCAGGACTCCATTTGACCCCAAGCCAGTCATTTATAGTAAATAGTAATTAAGAAGATCTCTGCAATTGTTCTCAACTGTGACTGTTCTCTGTTTCCACATTCTTAAAGTTTAAAATTATATATTGCTTCCATAGACATTTTTTAGCACTTTGATGACTCTCCTGGCAAACCAACTCTCCTGGCAAATCAAGTTTAAGTCTTTATCAGACACAAAGTATAAGATCTCCAAAAACTTGTTCATGTACTGGTTTTGTACATGATTGAGACAGTTCTAAATTATCAATGCCAGCACACGAGTAATTCTTAAAATCCAGCATATAATGACTCCTCCCATCTGACCAGTCACATATAACAGTTAGGGAATTGATAATACCATGAAATGTATTTCGAAAGCTCCTAAAATAACATCACTAATTCATCTATTTTTTACTTGGCAATTACAGTATAACAAGAATACATGCTTCCAGGTAACATCTCAACTGAAAACAACTTTGAGAGAAATAATAAGTAGCTTAAGTATAAATTTTTGTACTAACAAAGGCAATAGAGCCAATTGAAACAGATATAACATCTGCAGAAGGCTTGCTCTTCTCTAATTAAATCCTTTTTAAGCAGATTTAAATTTAATTAGAAGAGGCTGAGCATGTAAACAAATTTTCTAATTCTTTAGCACACTGAAGCAACACATCTGAGTCTGCATATACCATTACAGAGACTAAAGTTTTCACCTCCAGAACTACTAAACTGTTGGTAAATAACAGTAAAATAACTTCCCTACATGTCAGGTAAAGTTGCAGATCTTTAGAACATTTCTGGTTCACACATACACAAAGAGCTGCAGCACCATAAATTATTCCTGCTCTCTGCTGCATCTCCATCATCAACACACTACACAGCCTTGCTCCTCAATTGCTATCTTTGCTTCCTTTCCACAAAATATTTTCTCTGCCACAATAATCTTATTTACCTACATTAAGCTTCTCCAGGTCCTGAAACCCACATTTCTCTTTTATTCAGCATATTCTGCATTTGGAGACTGAGGGAGGGTTTTAAAACCTTTCTGAGGCAAACTCAGTTGTCTTTGTGTCCACCAAGACACCTCATACAAAGCCAGAGCACCACTTTCAGATAGGTCCACTAACCTGAGTCAATCTTTACCTGAACAGTCCAACACCATGCACTGAAAACTGTTTTCAATCCTGCCTTTCTCAGGGATCAAGGCACCAGAAGGATCCCAGACTGATGGCTGCAGCCTGCATAGCTAAACCCCATGCATGTGAACTTCTCCTTTAGAAGGCAACAGAGATCACTTATTTTTCTTTCCCATGGGAAATTTAGTCCATCCCTCTCTCACCTAATACTTCTTAGATAAGCAACTGGATTTGAGAGATGCACAATCTAATATTTTCCTTTGTCAGTAGCAATTCAAGCCTATTTCACCCATTTTTCCAGACAACAGCCTACCACCCATGCAATTCAGCCAGCTTCTGATCCAGCCACCTCTTCAGCTACAGACTGACAAATCCAGCAGTTTCACCCACCTTTGACACTGAAGAACTCTTTCCTTGCCTGCTTCTACAAATGCTTCTGGATACCATGCTGCTTTGCTGAAGCCATCCTTTTCCCTGAAGAAAGGACCAGAGTGACTGAAGACACTAGCCCAAAACCCTACAAAATACAACTCCCAGCCCATATGCAGCTCAGAAGAAATCATACCTAATTAGGAAGCAGGTGCTCCATATTAACCCAATAAAACACCTGTTGTGTCTCATGTTTTTTTCAGACCAACACTTGCATTTTTGCCAAGAAATTACCACCAATAAGAGTTGTTAAATTGTAAGAGTAATGGAGGGGAAAAAAATATTTTATTTCCTACACTCCCTCAAAGTTTTTTTGTAACCTTGTTACTCTTAATTTTTTTAGAAATTGCTTTTCTGATAATACTCAACATTGGTCTAATGCATTTCCACTAATGTTTCTGACTTTGAAAAATATAAATAACTGGGACAAGAATGTATCTCAACTAATATGCAGTACAGCTTAGCAAACCTAATTTTGACATGCTACTTCTTGGAAAACACAGAATCATGGAATATTTCAGGTTGAAAAGGGATCTTTAATGGTCACCTAGTCCAACACCTGTGCAATAAGCAGGGACATCTTTAACTAGATCAGGTTGCTCAGAGGCCTCTCCAGACTGACCTTAAATGTTTCCAGGGACAGGGCATCTGCACTTCTCTGGGCAACCTGTTCCAGTGTCTCACCACCTTCCTTATAACTAGTTTTAATCCACCCCTTTTTAGTTTTAAACCATTATGCCTTATCCTGTCACAACAGGCTCTGCTAAAAAAGGGTGGCCCAATCTGTTTTATAGGCCTTTATTATGTTCATCAAGGCTGCAAAAAAACCCAAAACATATTCCTAATTATTTTAAAAACATTTAAAAGGTTTTCAAAACCTTATCTGAACTTTACTGTATTCTTTCATCTCATATCCCACCTCAAAGATAGAAACTGCTTTAAAAAAACATTTTCTATTTTTTTTTCCACAGTTTTATAATCAGAAATATAACTTAAAACTCTCTAGCTTGTTTTAACACATAATACAGGCCACCTAATTTTATCCAATCCTTTATTATTAAACTTTGAACTATTTTTTTGCTAGAATAGAATAAATTCTTAATTTAAATAGTTAAATCTGGCAATGTTTCCCTTTTTGATACTTAGACCATACAATGGGTTTCTGCTCATCTTGCTTTACGCTGAAAGCTTCCCCATGTTGCTCATAAATTCTGTTACCCTTCACTGACTTTTTATTTTTCTGCTATAAGCTCACAGTTTTACTATTTTTACTAGGTATCTTCTTGTAACATTCTAACAAAGCCATATGAAAACGATGCCTGTACTCTAGAGAACAAGTAACTTTGGATTCTCATTATCCTCCCTTCAACCAATATTTACCAGTTGAAGAAGAAAGAAAATCTAAAATGAAATCCTACTACAATTTAGTTTTAATCACATTTTATTTGTAGAATTAAAGTTTATTAAAGAATCATAGATTTGCCTCTGCTTAAATTTGACCTTCAAGTGCAAGATTTAATAGGCTAAAGATTAAAGTAAATCATGGTGATTTGCTCATTCTTTTCCATTATGAGGAGCTGCAGGAGGAACTAAAACATGAAATAAAAACAGAAGTCAAAGCTAGTTTGTGAAAGCATTTTAAGAAGTATAAGCACTAGAAAGAGCAACTTATAAGCTATTCAAAATGAAAATAACTATAGTATTCTTCACTATATTGCTCATCAGATATACGTGAACTGTAATCTACAAAGAACAGTATTTATTTGTGGGCAAACCCATGGAGCATATACAAATTCCAAACAGTTTACTTACAATATATCTGTATGTATTATCAAAAAATTATTAAGAAACATACTCCACCATTAACTGCAGTTAGCTTAATTACATACAATATAATATAGATAAGCATCTTGTTTCAGCAAGTAAATATATAATTATTATAATCACAGTTCTCTTTCTATTAATGTATTCATTAATACTAGAGAAACTCTGTAATGCATTGTCCTTGTGTGGACAATGGAGATACTTATGTTAAGTCACTTGAAATAACAGAGAAAAACAAACCAAGAATGTCTTTAAGAAGAAATCAAACTACAAAATGGCATATTGATCCTACAAAATAACAGAATTTCTGTCTGTCAGGGAAGTATTCATAGACTTCATTTATCAGAACCTGGATCTGGATGTCACAATTTTTTAAACCATTTTAAAACAGTGCTCTGTCTGAAAGGTAGGAGGGACTTTCAAAGTAATGTGAAGCAGACACTATTGAAGTCCCCACAAGACGATTATCAGGTGGGGGATGTAAAGAGTAGCAAGGTCTGCATATAGAACCTGTCCAAGAGGCAAGAAAAACCAAGTCAAAAACTCAGATATGCTTGCAATGTAGAAACTGCAGTGAAACCAACAAAAGCCCTATTTGTTTAAACAATATCTGAAAAACAAGAAAATTCAGAGGTAAGGTGAAAATATGCACGTTAATCATCCCCTTGTTTGTATTGTCATTTATGTTACTGTTATTTATATCACACATAAAAACATATCTAGGCAGAATCCTGCTCCAGCACCTGACTGTTGCAAATGGCATTGTAATTCAATCTTTCATTTTAAGTAAAGTTTGTTTTTGCACTCTGTATTAATAAATTTGAAATCAAAACCAAAACTGGAAAGATCAATCAAGTAATGCCAAAACCATACAGAAAGTTATATTTACAATAAGAATTAATTAAATTTACAATTAGAATAAGCTCTTCTCTGTCTCTTTGTGTTTAGGGCTATCTGCTTCCATTCTCTCAATCATTCTATGTTCTGGTTGCTTACCATACTCTTACCTTCTTATCCAAAATTTATTTTTTGCAGCCTTGTTATTTTTTTTCCTTTCCTAAATTCTATATAGCTAAGTCTTTCTGCACAAAATTCCACCTAGAAATACAACTACTTAAACAGTAGGAAATACATTGCCAGAATCAACATGCTATTTGCACGTGCCTCATCTTTTCATTTAGTTGCCATTTAAAATATGCTTCCTTTTCTACAATTTGCCCTTGGTACTTGTACAGACAGTAATCTCTCCAGGTCAGGGACTACTGTATCTCATTCGATCAGTGTATTTTGCATAACAAAGTAAAAATCTAACATAGATTCAATATAAATACTGCTATGAAAATAATCATAGAAATGTCAGTAATATTTTAAATATATTATAACATAAAAGAAAACCTTATTCATTAAATGGTTATTGTAATTTTTTTCTATAATCCTCCAATTAATTAAAATAAATAATTAAAGGTTAAGAATTATAATTTAAGTAAAATTAAATGTGTTCCATTCATAATTTAAGTGCATTGCAGTAAAACAATTTGTTAAAAGAATATCACTCAGGTTGCAGTATCATGCATTCATGTGATGAAATGCCAGAACTAAATTTCCCATAGAACTCTTAAGACAGGTGCCTTGGGCGTATGAATGCTGATACAATCTTTAATTACATGATTTCATTATTTTCTTTCAAGACCTTTTTTTCATTACATTTACAAAAAGGATGGTATTCATTTAATGAAGTGCTATTTAATATTTTCTTTCCCCTGGTTTATCCAGTTTGTGGTCTCACAACTAATTTGTTGCACACTCTTCAAGATCTGCTTTGAAGGAAGAGAGTAATGTTTTCCTCATTAGCTTTTTTTACAGAGCTCATCATGATAGGATCTCAGTGCTTCATAAATACAACTGAGTTTAATTTTATAAAAATCTGTGACATGACTGCTTCAAGTTAGAAATAGGAACACTGAAGCAAAGGGAACTAAATACAAGTCATGTTAACACCTAAAAAAGGGGGTAGCTAGTGCAATTCATTTAGATTTAGAATATGAGAAACTCATAGCAATTGCTCTCCAGCATTGCCCAAGCCTAGTGTAATTGAAATTAAAATAGCATTTCTACTTTGAACCTCAGAGTTTTCTGCACATCAGTATTCATGCAGTTAACACAGAGGTGATTCAGTATAAGCAAAGAAATGCCAGCTGCTACCCAAGATTCTTTGAAATTTGTAAGCATGACACAGTCTGAGATCCCCTACCAAGAGGACCCTTGACTTGGTGTAGTATGGGTGGCTCTGAATAGCAGAATACTTGGTGCCAAGGGGATGTTGTTTCTTCATATGTGTATTTTCCTATGTTTAATGGCGGCTTTACTCGGAACTACATAAAGTATGGCCCAGAAACAAATATTCATCAGTTACTGGAACATATAGTCTAGATACATATCTTCTGAAAGTAAGACTGCTCCATGTGGTAGCAGGAACAGAAGGTGCACTTCCAAACCACAGTCCTGATTTGGACTAAAACTCTACCATATGCACAACATATAGACAATACTAGGTAATCAACAGTAATCCTACTTTCTTTCCAAAAGTGACAGCATAGTGGAATGAACTTTTTTCTTTTTCTTTTTTGGTAAATTTTCAGAGTCAAAAAACTTGAGAACAGAGAATTATTGATATATATTCTAGAGTACTACTAAAAAACAAAGCATGCAAGAGTCACAGAACCAGAATAGGGAATACAAATCTCTAACAGCATTGTTAGGAAACTGTAGATGAGGAAGAAACAAGGTTCTTACCCTTCCTATGCAAAGTCTGTAAAATTACACAATCATCCTTGTGATCAGAGAGGAAAAAAACAAAACAAGCAGTGTTAGAATATTTTTTTAAGCCTATGTTTTTAATTTCTTTATCATGAACTATTAATATATGTCACAACAAAAGTGAAATCCTAACTTCATGTAACTCGAACGAAAAAAACTTATATGGGGCTACATTTTTACTTTAAAATGAAAATATAGACACTATCCAGCAAAAGCAGAGAAACTCCACTGCAAGTTTTCAGATTAATGTGAACAGAACCATCTGCTAAGAATAAATGTGATTTAAAAATAGATTAGTAATAAGTCTCTGTCACTTTCATATAGACAAATAAGAAATTAAACAAAGTATTTAAAATTAAAAGGTTCTGTAAACAAACACAATTAAAAAGGGCCATATTTTGTCCATTGTTGATTTCATTTAAACGCAATTTATCCCATAAATACACATTCATGATAAGCATACACACTGCTATTCACCCCTTGTGTCAGTTTAGAACTGCAATAGGATTTTGCAAGGGAAGACTCACAGTTAGGTCCTTATAAAGTATATCATTGCTGCCCTCTGCTGGTCAAAGAGATTATTCCTTATTTAAAATGTTGAGGAAATTAAATTTTATTAGGAAGCAGTTAATTTCACATGAACAGGAAGATTTTTTTTGTCCTTTAATCACTATCTCGGTCATCACAATGATTTCTTTTTCTTGGTCCATCTGCATTCATTACACCATCAAAATTAGTAATAAATACTGGAATTATATAAACAAAACTCTACCTTCACAAGCCATGGCAACTCAAAGATCTACAAATCTAAAGTAACTTTTGCTTGTAATACTCAAATTTTGAAATCACAAACAAAGAAAACCCTAAAATTCCTCAGAAATTAACAGTGATGAAAAACTAAAAATATGAGGTTCACCAGACGAGATGAGACAGTTCAATGTTAGAACTGAATACTATTTCACAGATCAAAGAGAATAATTTCCATCTCCATTTCATGGTATTTATCACAGTGAGCAGTATGACAATATCCCTGTGCATTAAAGCAGCATAGGCCCTATTATTTTTATCTGTTATTTGTTAGCAGAGTCTGCTGAAACTGCACTGGCATCAGAGAAGTTTTATTTCATAATTATATTATTTCAGCAACTATTACTAATTTGATTTTTTGATCCTATGTGGTTTCTGATGTCAAAAGTTATGGTATACCTGAACTGTATTAAAAGTGTTGTTTTGTTTTGTTTTGTTTTCTTCAGGTCACCAAGTCCAGAAATACATAAAGTTGTAAGTCATAATTCTGCAGGAGTGTGAAAAAACAGAGGGCAACTATCATATTTATTCCTGATGGATGAACCATATGGCACAGAAAGTGCAAAGTTAAAATGAGAGAAGTGAGATGCATAGTGCAGTTGTAGACAAGTCTAACTGATACAAGCAAGACATTTGCACTTAATGAAAGGCAGAGCAAGAAGGTTGATGAATGCAACAGTGCAGATGGTTTGTAGTGAAAGAGTCATGTAAAGAAAGTAAAAAAAATACCGGTAGCTAAAATGTAAACCAACATGGTTTCTGTCATGCCATGATCTCCTTTGAATAAAAGAGTATTTGCACATAAGATTGAAATATCAGCATTTTCTGAAATATAAAGGTGTTGTATCCACACAAGAGCAACTACCTAATTATTAAGGAGGACGTCTAGAGAGAGGAAACTACAACAGTTATGAGCCAGAGTCTCAACAAAACTTCCAGTCGTACCAACTATCTGCAAAAAAGGTACTTTTAGGTACAGCAGATACAGATTAAGGAATATCATTTCATTCAGGTCTCCTTAGTTCAGTTTAAATATCTAACTGAATGTGTGTATTAGTCTTATGACAACCAGTAGAAACTTTAGGAATATTATAAATGAGATCTATTAATGTTAATATTCAGATCTATTAATGTTAATATTCAGTATGAATTACCAAGCAAAATACCCTTTCACACAGAAAGATGCTTAGTTAACAGTTACCAAGTGGGACAACTTAATTACTGTTCAGTAGGAATTGAGGTTTCAAAAGTTGATCTAAAATAAACATAATCAGTTACCATAGTGTGTAAACAGTTTTCTCTTTTCATAAATTACTATTTTATGACAGACTATACTAATCTTAAAATCTGCTTTAATAAGAGAAGAAAATTATATAAAATCACTATGTAAACAAATCATAACAAATAATACCTCTACCTAGCAATAAACATGACTGTTCAGTTAATAAAATAATGTATTTAGCAAAATACAGAAATATAAATTATTTATATGTTTTGATTGTAAACTCATGTTTTTCCTCAATGAAATCACAGCACTTATGCATAGACACATTTAGCCACAGTCTGGACTGCAAAAATTGACCTGGCTTTGAGCACAGACCATTAAAAGAAACTGCTAAAGAATATATTCCCAAATGGCTTAGAGAGCTTTACTTGAGGTCAATGCACTTCACTTTATAACAGCATAAATAAGATGGAGAAAAACATTTTGTGATTTCTGTTTTCTGAAAACTATTTTGGGCTAAGTATCTTAATAGCATACTGAAGCAACTCTCCAATATATTGCTACAGAAATCTCTGGCCTTCTTTTGTAGCAATATATGTGGTTAATATATAAACATATTTATTCCAATAACATCAGTAATGGCTATAAAAAGGTACATGATTAGAACAACCATTCTTTAATGACAACTGTGAGATTTCAAAATCTGAATCTCAAATATCTAAATTTTGTGGTTTCATTTCTTTGTGCAAATAGCTAGAACTTCCAGTCCAAATATGAATAAGCACTAGATTATTCATTGCTTTTATCAAAAACAAAGATTTATGATATCCACCATTATTAAGCAACAGTGATTTTAAAAGTGGTTCCCATAAAATTCAAACCATTTACTTTCAGCCCATGTAGTGTAGTCTGAACAGTTACATCAGCTGAGAAGCAAGAAAATTCTAAACCAAGTCAACACGCAAAGTTATTTGAAACTCAGGCAATTTACCTCCCTTCACTGAATAGAGCTTCTCAGAAAGCCACTTGGGGTTTTTTTGTGGTTTTATGGTGGGTGAGACACTGTGATTAGGAAGACAATCACTTGCTTCACTTCTCTCCCACTTGTCTGAGCGAAGCAGGGATTTAGATAAAGAACTCTGATCCAGCCTAGGAGAAATTCTGAGCAACTAATTTAGGCTGTTACATGAAATTAGAGAATTTTTTGTGCTCTACTGCATTGTTTCTGAGTGCATCTCCTTACTGGATACCCAAACACAGCAGCAGCAAGTCTGCCTCAATTCTGCTTCACCACTTCTACATCACTGTGGTCAATGCAATTGCACCTCCTCTCCACAGTTTTTTTTTTTACTTGATTTATCACCACATGTTCATTCACAGCAACAGCAGAAGGCAGGCATCTGGATGTGAAAAAAGTGGTAGACAGTAGTATGCTAAAAAAAAAGTATAGTACATCTTGCAATGTACTTTTTAACTGTTCACCATCAGACAGTGAAGAAAACAAGATTTTCTAACAAAAGATCTAAACAATCTGAGTCCCATGTCCAAAGAGATGGTATCCTTCTCTATAACCTTACATATGAAAGCAACCAGAGGGAAGTTAATTCAGCTACCTCTCTCATCATCTACATATGTGTAAAATTAACTTAACATCCAACTAATAAACACATGACAATGCTGCCTTGCCCATCTTTACTCATGACATTTACCATTCTACCTTTCATCTCAAGCTGATAAAGCATTTTGTGTCATGGAGGTCTGAGCTCAGCATGATGTGGGAAGAGGTGTGAATTGCACTGTGATCTGAGTTACACTCAGAGGTTTTAAATGAGTACCCCAGGAGACATAATGAAAGAACTCAAATGCTTTTCCCATTATCATTTTCTGTAATGATTTTTGTCATGACTGATTAGCTTCATTTTATTAAGAGATACAATAATAATTTTAAATTTCTGTGTGGAGAGAATGTAAGTGTATAGAAGCCAGAGGAATGTCACTAAAGAAATTTAAAAATGAAGAGGAAAAGCTTGCTGTCTTCTTGTTGTTATTTATCATATGTGCTCAGGGTGTCTTTGGGATAAAAAGCTCAAACTTCACAGTGCAAATTCTGTTCCTAAAAATACTACAAAAACTTTATAAACTTCCTGCGTGGAAACAGTGATTAACGGAGGTTCCAGCAGTGGTCCTAGATCTCTTACAATCTGTAAAAATACAAATAGGTGATATTCCATATCACCTCACTGCTGAGGTAATCAAGATGGTCTAGACAGAGCCTGAAACTTCTGAATTACTTTATTGTAACCTGTATTAGCAGGACATGATACCTTGAGTAAATTAACAGCCTAACAATTTAGTATGTTAAATGTCAAGTGTTCTGCTTAAAAAAAAAAAAAAAAAAAAAAAAGGAGAAAGTACAAAAGCTCACAATACATAATGGGAGCCTTATAATAGGGTGGCAGATAAAAAGCATCATGTCACTTAAGATAAGTTCCCGAAGAGTAAAGCATGATTTATCTTATGCAAAGAAAAAGTGAGTCATTTTATTCATGTCTGCATTTGTGTCTGGCTTCTTATTTGCAAGATAAGAAACAGAACGTGCAACTACTGCAGGCTTAGGCTGAAAAGACTTGAAGTGCTCTAACACCCTGTAAAACTACAGCAATTTTTCTTTAATAGGTGTTATCAGAAGTGAAAAAATTACATATTGCAAATTTTCTCTCCTCCTCTGCCCTCAGTACAGTGCAGACATTAAGTTTTCTCTGACATCTCCCATCTTTCAACACTAGCTGGATTTAACACAATGCTTTCAACTATGGAACGCCTTGAGCTAACACTGAGAGCTTTTCTTTAGTTTGTCTTTGAAGATATACCAGGGTTCATTGTTTAATATCCCAACATACATGGACTTTTACCATAGCAGGTAAGAAAAACTATTTGGAAACAGTGTCTCTTTCTCCCACTGCATTATTAAAGCCAAGAGAGTAAATTACATACCATCCATTCCTTTAAGAAAAAACCTTTGACAGTGGCCTATAACAGCAGGTCTTCATTCTGCTAGTGATGAATGAATGACCAGAGAATCCCTGAATACTGAAGGGGAGTAAAGTGAGTATCTGCTTTCTATAAGAGGACAGAAAACTCTTTTCCCTTTGACAGAAAAAGCCCGAGAAACAAAAAGATGACTGAGGAATTAAAGAGCTGAAGGGTAAGTACATGAGAATTAGTGGGGTACCTTGATGTCCTGGCCATCCAGCCAGTTTTTTACTCTGCCTATAACTATATTCATTTATTTAAATAAAAAAAGCTTAAACAAATTGTCTTAGTATATCACAGCTAATAAGGAAATTATTTGTATTGTTTGTTGCTAGTGCTGGACATACATCAGGTTTTTTTCCTCGATTGTAGCCTCTTTGTGTTAAAGCAAAAACATCACGGAAAAATAAGCAAACATGAAAAACAAAGAATTCAGGAGTTACATCAGTAACTTCTAATCTGACATCAGTAACTTCTAGAAAGTTATAGCACTACTGGCAGAGGTTGAGGGTTGTTGCAGCTTCGATATGATGGGATGAAACTATGCTTTCACACAACATTATGTGATGTAAGCCCCAGCTGGTATTAATGTAACCTGCCTTATCCTTCCCCCGCCCAATACATCAGTGCCCAAGTTAGATTAATAAAAACGAAAAAGCTATTTTCCAGGCAGCAGGCATAGTTACACAGCAGTTTTGTCAAGTCTTCAAGTCTAAAAGGCACAAACAATGAGAACCTCTTCTCCAGATGCATTTGTTTTAACTCTTTTTATCTGATGGTTAGCATGAGAGCACTTAAAGCACTGATCCTTTTACTTTTTTAGCATTCATGTTAGCTCATATACTTGTAAACCGAGCTAGCTTCTTTAGGAAGTACTGATTTCTGTGGTATGTCAGGTTCTAAATAAAAGTATATTAAGGCATGGATAATCACGTCAACAACATTCTTCACTGCTCCACATGATTTGAAATCAAAAGAGAACCTTATGCCCCATCCATTTATAAATAGGCCTGAGTTTATTTCACAGAAAATACAAAAAAGAAGCTATTTCCTCGGGCAGTGGTATACACTGTAAAGCAACAGTAAAAGTGTTTGGCTTTCATTTCCATCTAGTTCTTGGGTACTGTGCTGAAGATGACAAGATTTCTATTTAGGAACAGATGCCCATTTAAAGTTAGACTGACAATACCCACTGCTTTCACATGGATAATTGCAAGTATTTAATGTTTTCTTTTATTCCAACACTTCTAATATGAAGGATTACCACTAACCAGCTTCATTAGCAACCCTTTATGTCTGCTGGCATCAATCTTGTATATTGGCAGAGGCATTTAGTAGCCAAATGAGACCAAGTCCCTGCTCTTGCTGTTTGTATTTGCCTCAGTATCTGAGGGATAAACCTGATCCTCAGTGCCTGTCCTGCTTGCACTGGTACCCAGCCGCCCTCACACATGGGACATGGACAGGCTGCAGGACAGCTCAGGACACATGGACACAGTCAGAGCTCAGTCAACTCTTTCTCTAGACCTTTAAATGGAAACAGTGATGTTGGTTTTATGCAAATTCTTTGCATTGCATTCACCTAAGCAAAACACGAGCAGGATCAGATCCACTTGCTCTGCTGTAAAAAAAAATAGAGAGAGAAGTGGTTCCCTCAGCCTAAAGTGAAGAGCACATTTTTGTTTGAATCTCTACTCTGGTGCTTTAATAGTTCTAAGACAAACCATGAAAGTCAGTATAAAATCCGTACTATCATAACTAAATATAAAATCTTTCCAAAATGAGCACCTACGAAACTACATATTGTAAAATGTCTCACTTTAATATTCTTTGGAGCCATGTGTCTAGCTTAGGGCAATACAAACACAAATAGAGCTTCCTCTATGCAAGATGGCAAACAGTAACTCATTTATTTTGTTAAAGCTCCAATAAAAAGCATAATAACAGCTCATATGTTTGTTTCTACTTTATCTATAAATGTTGCCTATATTGCAGCACTTGCAGTGCCATAAATTAATGATTCTATATTAAAATCACATTCTTGAAAGCTTCTTTTTAATTAGAAGAAAGACAAATCTAAGAAAATCTTTAACCCTCCAATTCTGAACACATGGCTATACAGAGAAGATAAGCCAAATACTTGCTAGCCAACTTTCTTTTTCCCTTAAAAATAAAGAACTCCAAACACACGACAAAATTGCCATGGTTACAAAGTCTTCACCCACCTTACTGAAGAGTGATATGAGTCTTAACATATAGCCTAAAGAATAAACATTTTACCCCCCTAATTGCACAGAAATTAGTAAGATTCAGTTAAAAATGTGTCTTGAGGTTCCTTTAAATCATGGCCTCATAAAATCAAGCTTAAGGACTGTCTACATTTGGCCTATATCTGGGGCTAAACTATAATTTTTGGTTTATCACCAGATAACCCCTCCCCAACAGAGAAGAGGAATTATAAATAGGAAGAGATCCATGGCTTGAAATGAAAATGGGTTTAATGCAACAGCAAAACTAATACCAATGCTACTATGAAATATACAAAGTTTTACTCAGCTAAGCAAATGTATGGTGGTCTCAATAAACAAGAAAGTCACCTGCAGGAGAAGAATGATAAGCAAGCCCCTTCAGGGATGAGAAAAAAGCAGGAGGAGAAAGAGGAAGAGAAGCCCAAGAAGGAGAAGCTAAATCATGAGAAGCCTGGTCTTTAACTTCCCTTTTATAATGAGCGTGATGTTTCATTCAGGAAGGAAATGTTATAGAGAAATTATTCTTCAAACTTTTTCATTGTTAAAGAAAACTTACACTTACTCAAAGTCATCTTTAACTGAATGGTATCCCTGTTTTGTAATCAGTGATGAACTGCTTACTGCTTTCTTGACATGAACTATATCTTAGAAGTGTTATAAAAGTGATGTGTTATTCAGATTACCTGTATAAGTACTTAACATATTTACTATTCTACTGTTCAGCAGTAGGGTTGAATATCAGAAGGATATTCCTCAGAGAAAATGGGCACAATCTGTAAATGCATTCTAGTACAATAGAAAAAAATGTTGGCTCCAGAAGAGATAAACCAAATAATTTCATTTACAATCCTCATTAAGGATGAACTTGCATTGAACTACATAAACAGTTTTTATCATTCAAAGATATTTTCTCATTATTTTGCTTAGCAACATTAGGCAGGTCCACACAGTGAAATCTGAAAATAAAGCTTAGGAAGTAGACTTTTGAAAATTAATTGCAGATAAGCATTTCAAATCAGAAGTTCAATCACTTTTATCAAGTTTATATTATTTGCCATCCACATTAATTCTATGTCAATCAAAAATGTCATTATTGGTTGGGTTTTTTTTCCTATTCTATTAAATTCAGCTTCATTTTAAATTATGTATATAAGATCTGTGAATGGAAAAAAATAAATATTTGGAAAGACCATGTTGATTGCATAAAACCATGGGATTTTCTCACCAGAAATCCTTTCCCAAACAGAAAAAAAGTTCATCCGATCTTCAAAGACTGCCAATGTAAATCATCCCAGCATGCATTCCTTTATTTATTATTTAGTACACTCAGAAGCAAAACTGCTTTACAGGGAACATTACGAAACAAGTGGAAAGGCCAGTTGTAAAGAGAAATTTATGATACAGTGTGCTGATATTGCAATGGAATATTGAGTTACTTGTTCTTCAACTTAATTTTAGGGGCTTGTGTAATTGTGACTTCAATTCTACTTGGCTTTATAAGATGGATTATAAAATGGATTGTTTATGATCCTACTATAAAGTATTAATAAGGTTTTAGCTGGAATATTAATTCAAGGAAGGTTGTGGACAACTTGAAGAAAGATTGGAAGATAGCACTATTTCAGACTACAAGAAGATGGAAGACTACAAGAAGATTACAAGACTAGGAAACTTGATCTACCAGGAAAGCCTGAAAATACTGGAGTTATTTAACTTAGAAAAGACACTGGATGGATAATAGGTAGGTATGATAAAAAATTTTACCAAATGAATCATTGGCACCATAAATCCATAGTGCCTAGGAGTTACTTTAATTTAAACTGAAGGTGTAAACGTTCGGCTTTCATACTAGGGAAATCTTTCTAAAGCCAGTCATAGTGAGTCACTAGGACTGTTGACTCTGTCCAAACATCTCCCTATAAAAAAAGGCAAGAACAGTTCACTTTTTTTATTGCAAACAGGGTGAACTAAGTGACATCTTGATGTTCGTTCACACTCTGTTTTGCTAAGATTTATCCTTTGCTTCTAATATGTAACTTAAATCTTATCACATTTTCTATTAGATCCTACTTTGGTGCACTGAGAACAGTATCTCATTTCCCATTTTTCATCAATATTGAACTTGTTTGAAACTCTTACTGTGCTTCTCCTCAGTCTGCTTTCAATTTTTCCTAATGGCATCTGAACTTGAAAAAAGAACACTATATCTACTTCCCTGCCATTCCCTTTCTCCTGACCCTTCTTCTTATTCTCTAATGTAACTTATTGCATTATACAATGTTTAGTAACACAATTGCAACTATGGTCATAGTTTTATTAAACTAGTTAAGGAAATTCTGGTATTGCACAGAATGTCAACAGAATTCCGCAAAAGAAGCGTGCTAGTGAAAATCCTGTATGCCCATACATGCCTAAAAAAAATTGCTAATTGCTGTAACTGTCATGGATCTTCAGGTCACTGTCAAGGATCTTTAGATTAAAAAGTAGTAGATTCAGATGTTTATTCTAGAATGACACAGTAGCACAATCTAATTCTTTTATAAATCCATTTGCTAACTGCTTGCTGTTCAGATAGTTTTAAACATCATCTTTTTTCTTTATCTTTTTTTTTTGTTGTTGTTGAAGTACAGCTTGACTCATAAGCCAAGAAATATTGCTCTGAAATTCCAAAATGATATAATATGAACTATGTAATGACTCTGTCAGAAGCATAATTTCAATGGTGCTCTAAGTAAAATTTATATGCATCTGGATAAAGCTACTAAAGAAGTCATAGTAGCTTTCATAATTCTTATAGATGACTACACTTTGACAGGTGTAATCATTCAGTTGGTTGGTTGTTCTCTTCTCAGCCTAAGCTAATTACAATTACCAATGCAGTTTTCTTGCTATTATAATGCATGTGAGTATTCCTGCACAAAACGGCCCTGTGCATTGCAAGTATAATAGCTTGATCAAAAGTATATTCAGTATGTTTCATACTATGGAAAGCCATAGGATACTAAGAAGCACTTCATGAAACATGAGGGAGAAAAAAAAAATTAAATTCCTTCATGTTTTTTTACCCATGCTCTCTTTCCCACTTTGGATTCAGGTTTGGTTTGATATCAGACAGTCAAAAAGAGAAGAAAAGCTCTATGTATAAGAATTCCTAATGATTTGTCAGGTAACACAAGATAGGTCTCTAAAATACTGGGAGGTTCACCTCTATTATTGTATAGATGCTTTTCTCAGTGTAAAGAATCATAGAAAAATAGTAAGCAACTCAATAAGCAGCAATGCAATCTGAGCTTTGGATTTACTGGATGTTTTATTAATATACACCAAGCTTTCTTTGGTTCAAAGCATATTATTGTAGTTCAGAGTTGCCGTTGAATAGCTGTGCTATGTCTAGTTTGAGTAACTAATAGAAAATTAATAAAATAAAAATTAAAATAATAGAAAAGTGTTTAAAGAGTAGTGTATAATAAATGGTATTCCAGTGTAGTACTATAGGCAAGAAATAGTAAGAAATAAAGAGGCAGTGAGAAAGCCAGGTAGAATTAAAAATGGCAGGGAGAGGAGTTACTCTCAAATTCAGAGATTAACTCTGACATGTAAAATTTATTATTAGAGGATTTTGGCATAGTGAGTAGGACTGAAATAGCATTGGTCAAAGAAATTTGTAACTGATGTTTGGAAACTGCCTTTTGGTCTGATAGCAGCAATACATGAGAAACAAGTAACCTCCAAGATAAAAGAAAGTAGTCAAGAAACAGGATGATGTGAACAGTCCTGGGGATTAGTAATAATATTTATATAAGCTTCTAACTAGTACAAACGGAATAATTTTTACCAAGGTACATTTTCTTTCAAATATTTTTTGAATTTACAGATTTTCTTTTGTCATTGTGTCAGCATTTACCCTCAGAGTAGACATTTCATGCCTGTGTAGCTGATGGTATTCATACCTGTGTATACAAATTTGTGATAGGCAACCTAGTAAACACAGCAGTGCAATTTCACACAGCAGATACAGTTTTGTAAACACATAGCAAAGTCACACTTGAAAATCTATCAGGTAACATTTTCCTAAAGGATATAGACATATTAGAAGGCATCTTTAACACAGGGGTTAAAGAAACAATAGAATATGTAGCAGTGTAAATGTTCCACTACTTCACAGATCTCAAAGCCACCATTTTTATGTTCTATTGAGCATAATTGGAACATGCCAGTCTGACATGTTTATGCTTCAGCAGGGAAAGTCCTAAATTTATTTAATCTGAAAACTGCAGTAAATCAAACTAAGCACCTACGGTTGTATTCTGATTAGTGGCATAAAAAAGGCACAAGGGCTTGGACTGTGCTTCAATGTAAAAAAACAAATTGCCAAGCTCAACAGCTTTTTCTTTGACTAAGGACATAAGGAAAAACTTTTAGTGACTGGTAATGGAACCAGTTTAGGAGCATAAAGTAATATTTACAGCTTCTTGGTGGAAGACACATGCTTCTCCACTTTAATGGTCAGTGACACATGGAAAAAAAAAAAAGTTAATGGCTAATATAGGCCATGTTCTCTTTTGTAGAGAAGCAGTAAACCATTAAAAACTAAAACATATGGATGCTAACTCTGTAACATCTACATCCCAAAACTGATGCAATTACCAGTTTATGATCTCGATGTGGATTTCTTGATTTGTTTACTCAGTACACCTAACATACACAGAAAAGCTACAGTGACCTCAAAATTACCTTTAAGGCTTTATCTTTTTATTTCTATTCCATAAACCATTAATCTACTTTAGTTATAGGATCTCCAGATTATCTGGAATTAAGTTTAGTTTTTAAAAGTCACATGGACTTCTGTCATACATTTTGATATTTGGCTCTTCAGCTTTAATTCCTGTACATGCAAGAGACACACTGTATCAACATTAACTGCTATGTGCCTGAAAAGAATAAAAAAATTAAAATCCTGTAATTCTGTATTGAAATCCAGAGCCAAAAACCTTGTATTACAAAATCAAAATCAAAGTTGAAGTGAAAGTCATGAATCTGTGCATTTTTTTTCTCTTCTTCCTGACAGTTAGTAAGCACACTTCAAATATCTCTGTAAGGCATTAGTCATTTGTTCATAGAGGATTTTACACTCAGCTTGTTCTCGTCTTTTACTAATATGAGCTTCATCTGTTGCCCATGGAAACACATGCTGCACAGCTGACCACTAGTCTCAGTGCATGTGTCAGATCAACATTTGGGAAGGTAATATTATTTATTAATATATTAACCAGAATCAAAGTAGTTTAAGGCTTGGAGTTATAACCACATTTCAAAAAGCAGATCAAATCTCTGAACATCCTCACTACACCGACTGTGTAGAGCAAATCCCAACAGAGGCACATTTTCTTGAGCTTTGAGAAAGTTTGGCTAATATGAAGTTTTAATGATATGATACCTCGTGCAGATGCAGATATAGCTTGTAAATTTCTTCTGGATTTGATCCAGATAAACTAAACAGCTATTAGGTGCAGAGACAGATCATTCCAGTTCCATAGATTTTGTGTAAAGAGACTCTCAGGCTAATAGATCTGCTTAATTAACTGCCAAATATGCCATGGGTCAAGGACACAGTTGTAAAAACTTCCTAGGCTAGAGTAATATGGAATCATCTATTCATTTCCTCTAATGCACATTAGGTCAGTAACATTTTGTTAACATGTTTAAAAATTATCTATAAAATGAGTGTAACCACAGGATGTGAAAAAGATATAAACAGATGATTAACAATGAATTTCTGGTTACTAAATGCAATGGTTTCACAGATGACAGTTTATGTCCTGCCAATTTGGCAATTTTACCTGGGCTGATGCTGAAACTGTTCATGGCTCACAATTTTTTGTTTTCTTTTGCTTTCTCCTTTCTTTTCAGTCAGAAGCTAACTGGAATTCAAACACTAGCACTATTAAAATAGATATACAGCATATCTCTAGTGCAAAATCATTATACTGTCAACAGTACTCTCATATTCACAAGAAATTTAGTAATCCCAAAAGATTTCTTAGAGAAAATACATAATGAGAAAAAGTTTCATGGTCAAAGTCCAACTTCAAGAGTTACTAGCAAGCTAAGATACTGAATTGAAAAAATTGAGTTTTCCCCTCTTTTTTTTGTTTCTGTTTACTATTTATAAATTTATTTGGTGATGCTAAACACCAGCAGGAAACATTATTTCAGTTTAATCTGATTTTTTTTTTTTTTTTTTTTTGCACAGCTCTCTACTTACTTCTCAGCCTAGAAAAGTTTTAACTGCATTTCAAATACACTGATACAAAACATGGGTTTTCCAGTAATTCACTGTTTGAATTTTGTAAGAGAAAACCACCATACAATATAGTGATAATTGTCACAAAAGTGAATAAAAGCTTGTCAGTTTTAAGGGAAATAGGGTGAGAGCTAGATTCAGTTTACAAAGGAGCAAAGTGAATTCCTATTAATCCTATTATCCATCCAAATTGTGACAGATTTACAAAGCAATTGGTTTGTCCATCACAGTAGTCTGCAGTTGGCTACATTTTCCCCAGACTTACACTAGATAATTAATGGATTATGAGTAAAGGTAAAAAAAGAAAAGTTGAAATCTAGCTATTTGTTGCTAACTGCAAAACAACGCCCTCTATAAACAGAAAATCTCAATCCTGCACAAGTAAAAATCTTTTTCCAGTTCAGCTTTATAGCATCTTATCTCTAGAATTTTAATTCTACTGTAATGTTGACTGTCTCTGAATCTAAAAATAGCCTTTTTCGTGTGACATGTGAATACTCAGGTTCAGGTTTCTTTATGCTGATTAACAGATAATCAACGTTTGGCACAAACGCTTGATTAAAACTCACATCCAAAGCTGGATTTGCAGAGCTGAATGTTCACTCCTGTTATTAGATTCTAGATACTACAAAACAAGTGCTGTGGATTATAAATAACACCTATATATGCATTTTACATTGTCTCTACAAAGTGAGTTCAGCATTCAAATGATAGGGGCTAACTTTAAAGGTAAATTATGCATAAGAATTTGGTACACCATAAGAAAAAAACAGCAAATTAAACCTAAATAAGTCATGAAACATACCTTATCTATTGCTAACCTTAGAGACAAAAACGTAGCAGTCCTTTTCCAATTTTTTCAGTAAATTCTCTGTCCCTCATATGTGCATGATTTCACACACTTTTCAATAATTGTGGGGAAAAAAGTTAAAGCAAAACATCACATTTTTTATAAAAGGAATCTAAACCATTTATTGCTAGGATGATACTTTAAAGCCTTAATTACTAACCTATGCAGGAAACTGAAGAGCATGTATTTCCTTCAAAATGTCTCTGTATTTTCTTTGGTTTCTATTACTGCCATTATACAATATTACATAAAGTTGACTTCACCACCATACTAAAACCTTTAATTCCATATTTAAATCTTAAAAAAAAAATACCAAAAGCTTACAACAAATAACTATCTATCCTGCTACTGCATTTTATTGCAGATCCCATAGTTGGATGACTGGATATAGATTTTGTTAATAAAATTATCAAGTATCGACCTTTGGCGAGATGCTTTTCGTTTCCCTTTTCGGAAAAAAAACCAACCAAACAACAACAACAACAACAACCACAAAAAAAACCCAAACCAAACCAAAACAAAAAAGAAATTTGAAGAAACTCAAGAAAACCTAATAAACAGATTAAAATTGTACCCTCTGATGAATATTTGGTGTTCAGCTTTAATAGCCAGCACCTCCTACCATACAACTGTTCAATGTCTACAATATTTGGACCATATTTTTTTTCCTCACATGAATAATGAAAAGCTTTCTTCTGTTTTGACAACAGAAGTGCAAGCCTTTGTGCTTACTAAAGTATGACTTCCCTTAGTATGCATTCTGTCATTCCAGTATTTCATGCTGTCATGTTAAATCAAATGCTTTTCTCCTTTCAGATTAAATCTCAAACTGCTTATATTGCTTTTTAGTTTGAATTTGGAATCACTATAAAAGAACAGCAGGGAAATAATCAAAGGATGTACTGAAAATCAGACTAAATTTACTGAAGGATTTTCCCTGACTTTGTTTTTTACTTTAGAATATATGCATCTAGTCACAGAGAATTCAAGATAGCAAAATGTCTGGTTTTCTGCCTCCCAGTTTCTTACTTTCTCCATCCTGTCCTCTCTAAATATGCAAAATTATTCCAGGTTGACAAGAACAAATAAGGAAGAAATTTCCAATTTCAGAATGGTGCTATTACTGTTAATGAGAATACAGAGATTGTTCCTGTAGTCTAGACTGGAAACACTTAATAAACAAGACAAAATGCTATTCTTAATTTTGCACACTGATGCCAAAAAATACATGTTAACTCAATAGAGTAATGTATTATTTAGAACAAACATTGTGCTGTACTTCAAAAATAACTTTTGTAAGTGTCTGATCTGCATGATACATGCAACTGAAGAAACTTGTTAGAAAGCCAAATATGCTTTTCCAGTTATAATGATCACGAAAATAAGAGACAGAGTACAACCTGTTACGCTGTACAAGACTGCTGAACCTTCATAAAGTCACATAAAAGTGAAAAATGATATCTGTAACAGTAAACTACTAAAAAAATTACATGTGTTTTATAGTAGAAAACAGCTGAAAAAGTGATAAGGAAAGCAAGAAATATAATGGTTGTGCCAAGAGAGGACAGAAGAAAATTAGCAATTAAAAACCAAATGTGATTGTTGTGTAACAGAGAGGATTTGGAATCGCAGTCCAGCAATTGCATTTCAATTTATCTAATGGATAATTACATGTTCTAATGTGGAAGAGATTCCTTTATAAAACAATCCCTTTATCATGCATTACACATCATTTGCAAGGCACACCAGGAAAAAACTTATGAAGTGTATGAAACCAATGTGAGCTTTATAAATCAATCATATGTTGAGATTATAATTAGAACATGTAGTTTGGAGTCAAAGTAGTAACTCCACAGTTATAGTTAGTTTCTGCTTAATTTTTGGTAGCCTTTTCATATTACCATTTATGTGACAATAGCTACAAAAGTATAGCAGACAAAACCACCTAAGGTCATCTTAGAATAAAACTAATTACACTCTATATTAGAGAATGATTTGTGCTTGAATTATATCTAGTGTTGCAAAAGGCTGTAGCCATTGTTATTCTAACTGGATTTCCTCCAGGATATGAAAATGGGAAAGCCAGGTTACAGAAGTTTTGTTTAAATTGAGCAGCCAGTATAGAAGTGATGTAAGGTACAAACCACCAGAAGTTGTACTACAGAAAACACAGAGCTAGGACCTCAAATGAAAACACAGGAAAACTAGTGGATTCAATGATCTGAAAGATCTCTTCCAACCAAAATGATTCTATGGTTCTGTAAGTTGCAGTAGATATTAGCTCAATCAAAAAATTCCAACATTAAAAAAGTGATTGCTGCTTAAAATATTCCTGTAAGAGAATGGTAAGGAGGCAAAGAAATAGGCAATATTTGGAGTGTGACTTTTAGCAGTTTATTTTGGTTTTTGCAATAATTTAAAGGTAATGTCTTCTTACTGAATGGGTCAGTATCTGAGATGATCATGAATTCCTTCCTGTCTTAATGACATTTTTATTATTGTTGAACTATTAATGTAAGTTTAATTGTGGTCAAATGAACTACATGTCAGAATATCTCACTTGTCAACTTGCTAAACAACAATTTCAGTACCATATTCGGCCTTCTGTCATACCTTTACTTCTAAAAACAACTGCTTATGTTCTGGCAACCTCATTAATCTCTAATTACTTATCCGGCCTTAAAACTGGCCAGAATGTGAACTCTGAGCTTTGTGAAGATGGGTAAGAGGAAAGAGCTCTAACTTAACTTAAAATCCCATATGATCTTCAAGCATGGTATTTACATTGTGACATTTGTTTAAGAGGAAGCCTTTTATTTGTAAAATAAGTATGAGAAGTCTTATATTTAAAATTCATTGAGGCAATTAGATTGATGTTGTATAAAATATACATAATGAACATATTAAAGTAGTATTTTTTCAAATATATCAAAGACATAAAAAATTCAAATACTATGAAATTCCTTTTAACACCAGCTGCAAATTACAAACAAAGCAAGGCAGACCTCCAAGGAAACTCCTATCCTTGGGATCTTGCTAGATGTTCAGTGAAAAAAATTCTTTTGAGGGTACAGGAACTTTTGCTGTCTTGCAAATATAAATGTAAATCTCAGATGTCAAAGGAGGTAACTCAGATGGCATGTTAATGTATTTTAAATATTTAACATGTATATCCTAAGGGTAAATACAATTGGACTCTGAAAAAAAAAATATTCTAATGAAAAAATAGTCAAGAACTTCACTCAGATGTTAGATTACTTTCCAAGTGGGCATATTACACCCTGCAATAGTGGCAGAATATGGTCTCATTCTCCTGTGAGTATGGCTAATGTAAGGGGTTGAGAGGCACCTCTTTTTATAAGTGTCCCAGCAAATATTAATGTAGCTGTGAGGTGTGACACTCCTTACATACTGAACATAGCTTTTTTTTTTCTTCACCTTGAAAGTAATGTATCTTACATTTTGGCACTGCAGGTCATTCAGACTTTCTCCAGAAAGTTTCTTTTCCCCTCTCATCATATGCATGCACAGAAACTCATACTTTTTATATTTGGTCAGTTCTATCAATTATTTCAACACAAGATTATGTAACTTCTTAGCTGTGTATGTAATGGCATGATTGCCTTTGCAACAATACTCCATCAATAAACACAAAAGATCGTTAGCCTAATGGAAAAGGGCAATAGGGTGACATAAAAATTAGTGTCAGGTGGATTTAATGTAACTCAGTCTTATTACCCTTCAATAGAGATATTTAAATAAATCTATTTATACAAAACATAATTTGGAAATTAAGTTTGTCACAAAATGCAAAACCAAATGAGTTTTTCTCAGGCAAAGACAAGATGAATCAGGTCTGTGCTGATACCTTCCTATCAAACCTTCCTGATGTAGGAGTAGACCCTAGAGTACAAAAAAAAAAAATAGCATCACAGAGATAATACAACAAGTGCAGTTGATCTTCTTGATTTTTGAGACATATCAAATAACTGACACAGAGCTAATGGAGGGTAAATCTGGAAGTGATGCTGAGAAACAAACATGGTTCACATTAGGTGAAGGGGAAAAAAAAATAGAACCAGACACTGGTTTTTGACAATAGCAAAAAGGAAGGATCAGTGAAACAAAGTGATTTTTTTTCTTCTCTTGTCATAATCAGAACATAACAAAGTTTTGGATCCACCCCACCTAGCTTTAGAAGGCCTGCAATTCTCACTACCTGAGAATATCACTAACCTTAATGTATGGATCACAAATTTAAACATTACTTGTGCTCACTTGCCCTCTCCACTATTCAAGCACATTTCATGTTTTAGTTGAAACATGCTATGAGGTTCATAAAAAAAGCCAATGGATTAATTGTCCTGTGGTACAAAGGACTTTAAAGCAGATGATCTTTTTACTTCATATATTAATATGTGACACTACTCTCTGGCTTCATTTTCCAAACATATTTGCATACAACAGGACATAATTCTATCTAGTGTTGTAAAGCATTTTATTTTTTCCATGAAAGAAAAGAAAGTGCAGAGAGTATTATTAGCATTAATATAATTCTAAATAGACCAGGGACACCTGAGCTCACTACTCAGGTTATTTTTGTTCTGCTTACCAAGTTCAGTATGACATTTTTCCCCTAATCATCGGCAAAATTGTGTTCTTAGAAAATGTTTACTTTTCTACTCAGTAGACCATGATGCTAATTAGCTCTGAATACCTTGCTTAAAAAAATTCCATAACATAATTTAAGTTTTATTAGGTTTTGATAATCAGTAAATACATAGAATTTTTTTTCTATTTCAGCCTTAAGTACTGAAAAGTAATAAATGTTCCCAAAACTTGGTAGAAATTGTGCATATTTCAACTTACACCACCCACATTTACTGATAGCCAAGACAGTGAGAAAGTGAAAAAAGAGAGTCAATAAATGTAGGCAGAGGGCATTTATAGATTTTCATTAAAAGGGAATTGAGCCATTGAGGAAAATATGTAAAAGTAAAGGCATTTACAGTGATAGGCAAACACTGTGATATATTTTCCATTGTTTATGGTGGCTCTTTGACAGTAGAAACGTAGCACTAACTTATTCAAAGTAAATAAAGTAGATGTTTTGAAAATATAAATTCTAAATTGAGTTGCCAGTTGGAAGTATTATACCCAGGTTATTCTCATAAAACTATAAAACAGCAAAAATGAGCAATAATGTTCTAGTATTCTTCCATTTAATAGTAGTAAGACAATTTCCATTCATTCAAAGTCCCACTCTATATGAGATAACTAATAACCAAACTACAACAGGAATGAGCCCCTTGTGTTCATGAACTGCATCCTAACTATCCACCACAGAGAAAAGCTGAGATTTCTTTGATCAACTCTCTGCTTATTTGGGTCTAATATTTTTACTCTTTTTTTTAAAAAAAAAAAAAAGTTTAATTATAAGCTACTAAATTTGAAAAATTAATTGTATTGATAACTCAAGTGCAGTGCCCCTTATCAATCTATTTCTTCGACATCTTCATTTGCAGTTATAGTATGTGTCTACTTTGATCTCTGGGGATGTAAAGCATTAGAAAAGCACATTAGGAGTGACAGTCTTGAGAAAAGCCCTTCACCAGACACAGACCTGAAAACACTCAAATTTTTTTTCAGCAACAATGAACCAAATTTCAGATTATGATTCAGAAACATCAGGCTACTTAAAGCAGGCAACTAAGGGCTGAAAGCACCTGTTACAAATTGCCTTGGTTATCAAGTTTCTTTTTGTATCCATCTATTTCTGCTTTTTGAAACTGCATCCGGAATTTGAGGTGTCTAGTATGAAAAAACAGAAGTGGAAGAGTTTTCCTCTTATTCATTCTGCCCAGTAGTGGCCTTCTGACCAGTTTTGCAGGATGCACAAACTGGTCAGATGCTCACATGTGTATACTTTCCCAATCAATTACAACACATGCTGCTGTCTACACATGACTTGCTAACACTGAGTAGAAACATTTAGTCAAAGAAAACTTCACTGGAGTTTTGTTTAAAAGATTTCTATCTAGTGCTCACTATCCCACATATGACTACTTGTTTCAAGAGCTGATTTAATTCAATTTTTATATATGAAGAATTAATTGAACAAATTATTGTTTTTGGAATGCTCAAAGTTGTTAGTATTAAAATTTCTATAATCTCTTTTTTGTTTGCACAGTGTCAGCTCTGGCTGACCATTTCACATAATGTCCATGATTGATTTCATACTTCATAATTCTGTGCGTAACTCTCTTTGAAATCAAGACTAATCTTAAGAAAGAAAAATGGCAGAAGAATGGCCCTTTTGCTTACTACATGCTATTTCTAGTATGAAGTGCTAGTTATTATGAATCCTCATGATATTACTATCCCTCCCTTTCCATCCATGAGCAGCAACACTACAAAGAAGGACATGGAAATATGGACATTCCCAGCAGATCATAGCCTGGATGACACAACAATTTCAGCAATTGCTAACTTCAAAGCAACCACAAGCAAATTCCAGTGTTTCTAATCATATCCAGTCTTTGTCAGAAAGAGCTGCAAGTATCTCAAGCAACACCCTATGTATCCACGGTTTTTTTCTGTGTTCTAGCTGAGGAATGGGTGGGTAATTGTCAATAGCCAAGATAATTAAAATGGAGTTAGAAGCTTCTTTGACATTTTAAAGAACTTGAGTGTTTCAGTAATTTAAATCAATTATTTTAATCTATAATGTTCTACTACTGCCTCTATTACTCTCTAAACATGGAGATGTGATAGATACCAATAATAAACACAAAATCTACATTTCACAGCAACAAATATGATTACCTCTAGACTATATTTTTTCCTGTTAGAGGTACTACCTACTATGAGTATTTCCTAACAAACAGGGCATTATTATGTAAATATCTTTGATCACTCAAAACCATCATATTGCTTCTCTTGACCTTGTCCATAATGGTGCAGGTTTCAATGCTTTGATTGATGAAGTTCTGCTGTTTATTTAATTGGTTTGGCTTTTGAAAAAGGTTTCCTTCAGTTCTTACATCTCATTTTAATTGTGAATGACTTTTGGAAAAACCTGACACACAGGAAGAAATATGATTAATTTTAAATTTATATCCAGGTATGCCTCAGAAGAAACTTTAGTGGTTAAATATCAATACATTACTCCTTGCAACTACTACATTACTGGCTTAAAAATTCAGTAAAGTTTATTACGGAGGACATAACCTAATTTATGACAAAGTCTGTGCAATCCACAGCCCATGAGAGTGAATAAATCTCTTCTGCTCCTTATCACTTTAGGAGCTGTCATACAATATTAAAAACATCTATTGGAAAATACTTTTATAACAACAGTAAAACTACTCTGCAGTTAAAGACAACTAGGCAAAACCACAAAAATCATACTGTGATCTAAGAGAGTGCAATACATCATAAAATAATATTTAACCTAGAGATAAAGTCTCTGCAAACCACAACCTACAAAAGTGTATATATCTATTCTGCTACTTATCACTTTAAGAGCTGTCATACAATATTAAAAACATCTATTTGAAAAGACTTCTACAACAACAACAGAATCACTCAGCAGCTGAAGAGACAGCTGGGTAAAACCACAGATAGCATATTGTCATCTGAGTGCAGTATACTGGAAAATAGGCATAAGCGAGTCATGGGCTTGTGGTTGTTTTGTTGGGTTTTTTTATTCTGATAAGATTTAATTGTTTAAATAAATATTTAAAATAGTTACATAATCATAATATTCCATATGAATATTCTATAATTTGTATGGAACAGTCTGAAGAAAGCAGAACATTACTTACACTCATTACAGTTGTTATGACACTGAAAAGAGAAAAATGGGATTTTACTACCGATTTACATAAACTACACCTGATTTTTCCAAATTAATGTGGAAGTGGTTCAGAAAGTTCAGAATCATGATGACCCAGTGTAAGAAGGAAGGTAAGTTATCTTCAAGCTTTCGTTACCATGATAAGAACCAATTCTGAAACATAGATTTCAACCCAAGCTTCAGTATGATTTAGTATGTTCAGATTTAGTATCCTGTGTTGGGTATACTGTTTCAGATTATTAATGACTCTATGGATGATTTCCAGATAGATGTAGGACATGTTTCATATGCCATGAGCTACTAATTTCTATGACACATCCAAAAATATTTCATTGGGGCATATTAACCTTTGAGAAAAAAAAAAAAAAAAAAGGGGAGAGGGGGAAGGATATAACCTATCCAAAATCAGACAACTGCAATTATTCTTATAACAAACATTTTCAGAAAACTGTGACCAACTTCCTCACTGATTTCTAGAAAATCACATGGGTAGTCTTGAATCCACCTGTAAAATCACATTTTTCTTAATTCTCCACTTAAAACAACCCTAACATTTGCACACTTTTATTTTTTCAATTTCCTGGTAAAAGTGTATAAATACTTTTTTCTATTGCAATTATTTCAGATCTTTCATTCTAAAGTTAAAGAGAAAAAATGGGGAATAAACCTGCATTGTTCTTGAACTATGAGAAAATACATTTTTAGTGTCTCTACAATTTATCTAGACCCTATTTTCATGCAGCATTATCTTTTACTTGTTTCCTATGTAACATGCCTTTTATCTCATTCACAGCAGTTGAACACCATAGAGGAATGAATGTATGTCTTCCTATGTTTTCGTCTAGCTAACATCCTGGAAACCTGTTCTGCACAAGGTAAGAAGAAACTTTAAGATTCCATGCACATGCAGATTGTCAGTTTTTGAGCCAGTGAGGCAAACAAAATAGGTAGCTGCATAAGAAAAGTATTTCTTAAAGCTATCTTACAATCACTTGTAAGCAGCTTCAGTGTATTTCTAATTGTCTTTCCTTTATCAGCTTCCCCAGTCATAAGAACAAGTACAGATAACACCTGACTGCTATTTTTTGCCAGAGAACCCAACTAGATGTGGCAATTAAACTCAACAGATCACACACAAACCTGCTGATCAATCTAAAAAGTACATATGGTTCCCCCCCCGCCCATGCCCCCCAGATCTCTGCAGCTTCTAATGCTGGAGGTAACTTTTACCATAACCTTTCTCAAGGTGATTGACATTTCAATTTACAGCTGAACACAATACAAAAATAAAAGCAGAAGTTCATACATTTGAAGGGAATCTCTCCATTGTCATTTAAACTCAATATAGTGCACTCTAATGGATACATACATTCTTTATAAAAATGCTCTTGATAACCCACTCTTGTGAGTCCCTGCAGGGTTTTCAGATTCTGTAACCAAGACTAGGAAGTCCACAACAAGGCAACAAAGATAAATAGTTGAGTGAACTTCCTTATTTAAAATAACTTGAAGACTGCTTTTCTTGAAAGGGTTACATAAACAGGATTACTTTAGACCTTTTCATATGAGTAAATTTTGCTTATATTCTTACTTGTTAACACATGAAGCCACAATCTCTCAGTCAACAAAGTTCCCCTTTTCATAGGCATAAGTATATACACTGTACTGAAATGCTACCTTACAGGAAGATTTGAGAATACAGTATCTCTTCCATATTTGAGAAACACACTATTTCAGTCTGGAACCTAATAAAACCCTGAGATGCAATGAATATCATTACATTATGAACCATGATGCAATCAATGTTTTTGTAGACTAACTCCTCATATGATAAAAATAACAGCACTTTTAAAAATACAATCAAAATTATTAATATTCAAATAGCTTTTACATTAAAAAAGAACATTTAAAATAAAGTAAGCTTATTTTTCATTTTTGCTGCTTTATACAGAAATAACATTGCTAACAAGAAAGGGCATGATCTAAGATACAGCAAGTACCACGCAATAAAACTTACACTTCATTGCCCTAAGTGAATGTTAAAGTTGCTTATTTTGAATATAAGTATCGTAGTTAAGTACATTTAAAAATGTTAACAGAAAATTACATATTCAACAGGTTTTTAAATATTACAAAATATATGTAGGTATTAAAACAATGCCAGTCCAGATGATGTTGACATGAATAGACTATAAAATAATTTTTAATAGAACACAAGACAATTTTAAGGCAATATATCTGTACTTATATGTTAAATCCTGAAATCTTCTTTGACCCCTACTACTTCAAATTTGTAAATCTATAACAGGAAGAAGAGATTCAGATCTTAAGTCATCTATCTCTAACATCTAAGTTTATACTTGCAGTATTCAGGATGCTAGTTTATTTTTCCTGTGAAACAAAATCACCGCAACTTCAACATCAACAACAAACACACTGCCACCGATGTGAACATCACTCTTAAGGTGACTCGGGTAGTGCCTTACATCGTTTACAGGTGCTCCTCGCCTCACCACAAGAGAATAAGCAGAACAGAAAAATGACAAGCCACTGAAAAGCACTCCCTTACCTTCTAAACCTGCTTCAATCAGCCCAAACTGTTCCAACACTTTAACAAAAAGCACAATCACGATCAAAACTGCTATCATTTCAAGCCCTTCCAAGTTCATGATGAGTTAGGTCATGGTCTGACCACCGCCACTGAGAAAAGTGCTCTTCTGCCTGGCTTTCTTTGCAAAGCCATTAAAACTAGGCGCAGAAGACTCCTGCGAGGGAAGGGGGCGAGCGGTAGGGGAGCGGCAGTGAATCCATCCTGTCTACCCAAGCAGAGGCCAGGAGAGGCAGGCGGATCGACTCCGGCCTGCCGGGACTAGCCGGCTCCGGCACAGTCAGGCAGCGTGCGGGGAGCGAGGGGCCGTCCGCCCGAGGACAGCCCCCCCCCGGGTCTCCCGGGAAATGTCCCCGGGAAAAGCGCCGTGCCGGGAGCGCCGGCGGCACATCTGGGCAGGTGCCGCTGCCGCGGGCAGCGGTGGTGCCGAGAGCCCGTTACCCGGGCAACGCGGGGACCGGGACGCGCATTGGGCACGGAAGGACAGCACGGGCCTGAGAGCCACGGCCGGGAAGATGCTCGCCAGCGGCTGGAGGAGGATGCAGGATGAAGTCGTTGCCGTGAGGAAGGTGGATTCAAGACAGCTGAAACCACAGCCACATCTCACCGGATTATGCTGGAGATGAGGATTTGACAGGGTGTGACTCCCAACTTCTCAATTAGTTTCTCTGGGCAAAAAAGCTATACTATAAGATGCAGACTGTTGTATCTGCCATGTAATACATAGCATTTTATACATACCAGTGCATTAGGAATACCTTTTTTCTTCTTTTTAGTTATTAAAAAAAAGCCCCAACCTCCCCAAATGTTGTTTCTAAGGTTCATTAAGTATGTGGGTTTATTTGGAAATCAAAAATTGAAAAAAGATTGAGAAGGAAAAGGAAAAGCATGCTCATTATTTTTGAGGGTATCTCACTTCAGTAATGTTTGCTAAAAAAAGTCTTTACGTGGAAAATATTAGCAGTGAAATACACAAATACTAACCCCAGGACTGAACTGCCATCTTACACCAGTGCCAGCCACTGGCCCCTCTACAGCTGTGTGCTGTACTTGCATTGCCATGAGAGGTGCACAATGCGATTCATGGTTAAGGATTTACTGTTTAAATACTTCAATAATTTAGCACCTAGGAAGGAATTTACATTAGAAAAACAATTGCCTCTACTGAAACAAAATGAGCAAGGCAACAGTTGTAATAAATTTAATCCTGTCTTCTAGAGTACTGTCCTCCACACAGATGGAATCAGCTACTCCCAAGGGCTTGGTTTTCTTTCTTTCTTTCCTTGGGTAAGATTCAAAAATGATGACTGTGACACGTGAGAATCAGCAGCAACTTCTAAGTCCCCCAGGTATACTTGCATTATGATGGGTTCATTACTGAAAACACTGGTACAAAGTGAGAGTAAGGAGGCTAACAGATATACTATAGGTGCCTTTTTTTTTTCCTACAGTGGATAGATAAATCCATACAGCATAACATTCACATATTACTAATCTGCATTTTTTTTCTCAGGATTGGATTCCATGAAGCTAATTAGGCCTTTTTTTTTTTTTTTTTTTTGTGAGAAAACATAAGGTTTAACACATCCTAAATATTGTATTTGTTTCATTTCTTTGGGCTGCTTTTCCTTGGGGATCTTTGACTTTTTTTGCTGCAAACTTTCTCTTTCCATTCTTCTTCCAAACATTCTTCTTGTTCCAAACAAGGCTAAATAACTTTCCCCTCTAAGACAAAGCCTGACTTTGAAGACAGTAGGTCCAACCTTCCTTCAGTGTGAGACTAAAATGGGTAATCTTTAGCAGCAGCAGCAATGTAACATCTGCAATCTGTATGCCTTTAACAAAAAGGTTGATACAAGTTCTGTTTTCCACCAATAATTGTATTTCTCACAATTCCTTTTCATATGCACTCCTATTCATCTGGATGCCATTAAGCCATGGAGGTTTTCATCATGGCTTCCTCTGATATTCCGTAACACTTAGTGAAATAGCTTATGGGAGCCTGGCTTGCGTAGCTCACCATCAGCTGGATTTATTAAAAAAGTTCAGGTTACTGATCTGAGCTAACCTTGATGACTTTGCATAAAGCAAACTGGGATGCACAAATGCACTGCTGCACTAACAGGTTTGGGGGAAGGCTATCATTGGCAGGGGGTAGTCAGTGGTAGAGCTAACTGGCTCTCGTGGCTGCAAACAGAATGTCTGTGCACAGAGAGCGAGCTGAAATGGAATAGCACCAGTGGGAGTCTCATGTTGTGCATAAAGTCCGAGAACAGAACCTCTAACAGAAGCTTCTATTTCTTGATTTTGACTGAGAACAATCTAAATAATATTTTTAAGCATGTATATGATGAGGGTATAAATCATGCCATAAACCTAGAGCAATCTAATGATTGCTTTGGAAGTGACATCCCTGCAGCTTATTACAATGATAAATAATATTTTTCTCTTATCTTTAATAGGAACAGCTTTAAATAAGTATTTCAACCTCCAATAAAATTAAAATATTTATTCAGTGTTGCGATTTCAAATAAATTTGCATTTTTTTCTTTTTTTTTTTTTTTCCTTTAAAAGGGGGTAAAACACTAATTCTTCCTAAAGGTGAAAATAGGCCAGAAAATCTTAATACATCATAAACGCAAATAATTATCTCATCAGCTGTAATTACCCTTTAGCCTCCTTTTTCTCTCTTAAATTTACTACTAACATAAGAAATCAAGAGAATTA
Organism: Corythornis vintsioides; assembly: GCA_025447755.1. Lineage (NCBI taxonomy): Eukaryota > Metazoa > Chordata > Aves > Coraciiformes > Alcedinidae > Corythornis > Corythornis vintsioides. Next base: position 20,114 of record JAOEGS010017317.1, on the reverse strand, counting down.
AACACTAATGTAATTTTTAAAAACTAAAATATATAAAACCTAGTCAATCTTCTAGCTCATCAAATCACAGAGTGAAGCCAGTAGAAAATAGTTTTAGTTTTAACTAAACAGCCTTCATTACATTCAATATTGTTTGAGAGATTGTTATTCTGCCAAGGTGTAAGCATGCGAGCTACTGCTCATGGCACCAGTAGTATGGATGAAACTCTCCTAGCCATGTCAGTCCTGCAGCACTTTAATCTGGGAATCACATCTTAATCTCCCTTCACACTTTCAAATCTAGAGTATATCCAATGCCTTCAGTGCAACAGCTCTAAGATTCAGTGTTTACCTGTTGGACAACTAAACTTTTAATTCAGACTTCACAGGTTTCCTCCTCAACTACTGTGACCTTCTCTTTTCTGTCCTTGTCAAGTGCTGCCTTGCTTCTCTTTATCCACTCAGGATACTTCTATGAAGATCATCATTCTGGCTTACCACTCCACCTATCTTCAGCCTTCCCTTTACAATTCTAATGGATCCACTTCAGCACACACAAAATATCATCTTCAAGGCCAGTCCTAACCTACTACTGCGATACTTAGTTATTGTTGACTTCTATCAATAATGCTAACTGTCCTGGTTTGACACTAGCCTTATTTATTCATACATTAGGCTTTATTAATAAGAAATGTTGCTGGCTTTAATACAGTCCCTTAATATTCTGAAATATTATTACATCATCTCTTCTGCCTGTGCTACAAAATTTATGTGAAAGACAGCATGTGGATATTGACATTTTTGAACACATAGCCATGGACAGAAGGTGAGAATTTTTAGACACAGTATAGTAAGATTTTCATCCAAAGAACAAAGGGAGAAGACATATCATTAATACTTAGAGATATCATAAATACTTAGAAATACATTCTGCTTTTTACTACCTTTTTGTTTTTTCTTCATATTACTGAAAACCTGTCAAGCTTCCTGCAGACTTCAGCTGTGAACACTGTATTAAGTTAACTTTATCATAAATATGATTAGGAAACTTATCTACAGCCTCAAAATAAGAAACTGACAGAAGAGTTCCTTCAGTTCAGCTGATGCAGCATGTGGATGTTTGCCAGATCTTTCCTCCTAATCCCTTGTTGGTTCATTAGTAGCTCACTGCAGACAACGAGAGACTGTTACGCCAATCAATGGTAGTCACAGGAAAGTCTAACTCATACGCCTATGGAAAACAGCCTGAGAGACTGGAGAAAGACATCATCTTTCATAGTTCTGCTTAAAAAACCCCAAAAACCCACAAAACAAAACAGAACCAAAAAGCCAGGGAAATCTGAAGCCAGTGTCTAGGGAACCTTACATCACGAGTTAATCACTAGTATGCTGTTAGAGTGTGTTTCTAGAACAAAGGGTGAGCTTCTGCTTTATCTAGAAGTTTTTATTAAGACAAATGACACAACAACAGAGAAACTTCAAAGGAAACAAAGCAAGCCGACAGATACACTGCTTCCAACTCTGCCCAATAACCTACTTGGATGACTGTGAAGGACCCAAACAGTTTCTTCATAATATGAAGAATAATATAATTCTTCATAATGACCATTTCTTTCCTGCAGACCTTTACCATTTATGAAACTTTTGATATAAACAAATCCATATGCCTACACAAAGTTTGTTGTAGGTTCAAACATCAGAGTCTTAGTTTTGCTGGGAATTTTGTTATGAGAGCAATGTTAAACCATATTAGAGAATCATATTATCATATTAGAGAAACTCATGGAAGGGTGCATTAGGGTGCTTGAAGAATCAGGGAGGATTGTATCATTTTTCTCACAGTGCAAAAATGCAATTTTTCTCATTGATAATGTTTGCTAACTGTTACTTTAAACCAGCTGGCAAGGATAGATGCAAACAGCTGTACAGAAACAAACATGTGGGTTAGCAGCCTCAGCAGACAGTTCCAACTAGCTCAGTTGCATATGTAGTCTTTAAAGCATAGGCTTGAAGAGCATTGATGCATCAGTCAAGAGAGATAAAAAGCAGTGACATTTGCTATTTAAATGACAGAAGATTTATGCGCCTTGAGCACCACGACTTGGCGACTTCCAACCCCTAATATCTATGAATCTATGAACATTGCTAAACTCAGCAGAGTACTCTAAATTAATAGGCAGGAAATTCTTCTTATTATCTAAATCATCTCTCTCTCCCATCAATATAAATGTCTGTATTGCTACTTCCATCCTCTTATTATTCTTCAGTGCCTGGTGAATATTTTCCTTTATAAAGTGGTCGTTAGCATACCAAAAATATTACTTCTTTTTCAACAGATTAGTAATTCTATTGATTCTTTAGCCATCATCACTCCATGCTTTTTGAAAGCTGTTTTTATTTAAATTAAGATTTACACAGAATTACACAGAATTATTGTTGAGGCTGGAACAGACCTTTGATATCATCAAGGCCACCCTAAGACCTGACAACATGACACCCGGCTAAACCTTGTCACTAAGTGCCACATCCAATCTCTCCTTAAACACCACTAGGGATGACGACTCCACCACCTCCCTGGGCAGCCTATTCCAGTGTCTAATGACCCTTTTTGTAAGGAAGTGCTTCCTAATATCCATCCTAAACCTCCTCTGGTGCAGCTTCAGGCCATGCCCTCTCATTCTGCCACTGGTTGCTTGGGACAGTCCAGCCCCCACCTGCCTACAACTACCTTTCAGATAGTTGTAAAGAGCGACAATGCCTCCCCGAGTCTCCTCGTCTTCAGACTGAGCAGCCCCAGCTCCCTCAGCCTCTCCTCATAAGACTTTCCCTCCAGTCCCTTCACCAGGCTCGCTGCTCTCCTCTGGACCTGCTCCAGCGTCTCAATATCCTTCTTGAAGTGTGAGGCTCAGAACTGCACACAGTATTTGAGGGGGAGAATCACATCTCTAGTCCTGCTGGCCTATTCCTGAGAGAAGCCAAGATCCCATTTGCCTTCCATGCCACTTGGGCACACTGCTGACTCATCTTCAGATGGTTGTCAACCAGTACTCCCAAGTCTCTCTCAACTGGGACGCTCACCAGCCACTCACCTTCCAGTCTGTAGCACTGCATGGGGTTATTGTGGCCAAAGTGTAGGACCTGGCCCTTGGCTGTGTTGAACTTCACTAGAAAGATTACACCTTGATTTATACAGTCTACACTAGGATGAGGAAGATGAACGTGTTTCTGTGTGAGTTTGTAATATTCCAAAATGGCATGGAAATTTCAAGAGCAAAGACAGATCCATTGGAGACACAAAGAACAAACAAGACCCTGAAATTTGTTTACATATTAATCTGCACAAGTGTGAAAAGATGTTGCTCTTTCATTTTAGTATCTTATAAAAACCTCTATGAGAGTCCAGATAATATTTACTCTGCTTTTATATTCACTGGCAATATATGATGAAGAAAGCACTGAATATCCCAGGGAGTTCAGAAATCTAAACCAATATGAAGTATGACATTTAATGAACCTCACTTGTTGAAACAAACAAAAAACTGTTGGGATGCTTGAAAAGCCCTGCTACAGTTAAGTATTTATTTTGTGTTTCCTATTGCTTCCACGTCAATTTTTTTTTTTTGATTGATATTCAATTCCCATACTCTCTTCCACCAAGAAAATGGCAGTAGCAAATTTGTTACTTCATTGTGGATAAACCAGCCTGGTAGGCAATCATAGCATTGTTTTGTGTAACTACAGGTAGATAAGGGGTAGATGATATGAGAATGTGTCTGTTCCTTAGGAATAAAAACGAACAATGAATGAAATCACTAGAGTTACAGTAATTAACAGGCAGATGGATAAAAGAAGACAACAGGCATGAAGTAATGTAGTATGGTCAATTCAGGGATCTGAGTGGCCACATTTAAAGGACAAGCTGTCATGAAACAGAGAAAGATCAAACTTTCCCCATGAGATGCTTCACTACCATTACTAGCAATGCTAGCATTAAAGTGTGTAAAACAGACCATGTTTTCTTGTATCTTGTTGAAAATATAAAAGGGCCTACCCAGGAAGCAAAGATGAGCACTGTAAGGACAAGAATCAGAGGATTCATGTGGCACCTAACAGCCCAGTAGAACTCTTTCACCCAGTTGTCTGTCTGTTTATATGACAGAGAAAAGATTCATTTCCACAGGCTGTCAGGTGATTACAATATTCTGAAGAGAAAAACAAATAATTGAATGCTTCCCTTTACATAGGACTTAAAAATAGTTTTGAAGAAAGTAGATTGTGCCAGTGGTCTGTCTGAAAAAGTACTAATACTGAAACTGTGCTAGCTAGGTTAAAAAGAAAGTAATTTAAAGACCTCCAGACCAATATTTTGCAATTGCCTGTAAAAAAGGTAAAGTTTGAAACTGAACAGAGCTAAAGAAAGAGCAGTATAGAAGACGGAAAAGAGATTCTGAAACACTTTTTTTCCTTGAGCTGGGAACCAGATTTTCTTCAAATGGCATCCTAAGACTGCTACCCAGAAATTTTATTTTAGATTGTAATTTAGATTCAGGCATGAATACAGTCTTACCACAGGACAGGAGAGCTGTGAAATTAAATATATACATACCTATATAAACAAGATGGGACCGCCTGGAGGCTAACAGTGAATCACATCTTACATTGTTCTTTAACATTATCAATATGCTTCAACTGCAAAATTCCTCCTTTGTAACTTGTAACTTTCCTCCTTTGAAAACCATTCTCTGGGTTTTCTTCTCTCTGAGGAATATTCCTCTGATGCATTTGCAGTGTTTTGCATCAGAAGAGAAAAGCTGACCTCTGTATTGAAAGCAAACAGCAGGGTCTGGCAGAGGCACCCTGGAGGAGCAGAGGTCATTGGCAGTAGAGGGCTCTTCCACAAAAATGTAATGCAGCAGCACTGATGGCACAGTGGAGCTCACCACTTCTTCACTGTCTTGCTGCACATGAGAAAGACAGCCCATAGAAAGGTGGCAAGATGAGTTTGGTTCTGTTTTCCATTACCCACCTTCTTCACAATGTAGGTTCCACTGTTTCCTCAGTGAAAGGATCCTTCAGAGCTGAGATGTGGTGCACATCTATTCAAAGACTCCATAGGAGCCCTATGGTATCTCATCACGTGTCTACAAAACCAGGCTCAGGATTTTTCCCATGATAGTATCTCTAGAAATCCTACAGACCTAAAGCTGTGATTTTTTTGATGCCTGTTTTGCAATCTGCCTACCATGGCCTGTGGGCTTGACTATTTCCATGCTGGCAGAGCTTTGTGCGACTTTATATTTGAAGCAGTATTTTTATCTCATTGCTTGCAGCAATTTTCATTTCAGTATAGCTTTTCTTCATCTTCTCTGGCTGTTTTATGTCTTTGCACTATTTCCCACTGACACTGTCAATCACTAATACCATGTGTCATTATTCTGTAGCTTCTTCTTTAGGACAAGTTAGCATTCTCCTTTGGCCCCAGCACTAATCACTTGAAAGATTAACATCAAATTACTATGACAAAGTTTCTCTTTGCTTTTTTTTCAGGTTTTGTTCTGAACTTTTATTGCAGTAGAGTCAATCTTGCAGTTGATCCACAGATCTGTGTATTTTGACAATATAGTTGCACGTGACAATGATCTCAAACCCCTTCTTCATCTATGTCACATTAGCCATCGCTTCCTATCTGATATCTCACTGGAAAAGAGGAGCATCAGTGTGTTCTCTTTTTCTGAGACAGAAACAGTTTCATTAAATTAATTTTCAATCTTCTCTGCTGGGGAGAAAGTCATTAGATGATAGAGCAACTGGTTTAGCAACAGATACAAGCTAAATATAGTGGAGTCTTTTCTGCACTGCCAAGCATTGGATGGATCTGAAATACTGTTAAAGTAAAATAAAGTATCCTGTTTGAATTTATCAAAACAGCAAAACATACATTCAGTTTCAGTGAGTAACATACTGGTATGAACTGCATATGATCTTCTACACATTCAATATTAGGATTCCGTTCTACTGTCAATGCTCAACTGGTTGTGTGTACCATCTTCAATACTTTACCAATGACACCATATCAAACATTTTCTTTGGTATAGCTTTATACCACAATCTTTTTTGATAGTTCTGTCATTTAAACTTGAGTAGTTCCTCCAAACTTAAAAAAACCCCAAACATAATGCACATATAATACTCTGGTTTTGGCTGCAGAAGAACTAAACTTCCATCACTTTTTTTCACAGATTAGTCTACACTGTGTCCTTGCTAGGTGGTCTTACAGCATGTTAATTAAGAGTCTAGTAAGCACAGAATAAAATGCTACAAAAGAATGCCACAGATGTAGAGGTTTTTTTGCTTAATAATAGATTTAACACAACTGCTATCCTCTATAAAAATAATCAAGAGCCTTTTCTGATAAATGTAGGGAAAATACCAAATAACTATATGATGCAATATTTATACTACTCAGAATCACTTAAAATTACTATGAATAATGACTATGAATGAACAGAATGACTATGCTATAGTCCCTATAACTGGTAAGCCTAGAATCATAGGTACAAAAATCCATGGACTCCAGGAGTGATATGCTCCTGACAATATTGTTTGTGATGTCAGTGTAATGCTGATCTTTTTTTTTCAATGCGATGTTAAGCAATGTGCTTAGTAGTTGCTTAGTGGCTTTGAAAGTCATCATTATTAGGCATTTAACAGCCTTAAAAAACCAAAATCAAATGGGTGTAAAAGAACCAGACATTTACCATATTACAACCTGATACTTAACTAGGTATGACATCTTTTGAGGTATTTCTACAATCAAAGAAGTTCTGCAAGCAGGGAAGGTTGGCAGACTCTGTGATTTTTCTCCTTTATAAGGGGACAATTTTCAATGATCCAGAATAAATTCAGAGACATTTTGAAAACGCACAATTTGCAAGGAGTCATTTGTCATTCTGATGACTTGCAGCAGTGAAACTTGTTCTATGCATGAAGCTTTCAAATCTCTCATATTCCCAAATCACTACTTCATATTGTTGCAGAAGCGTCAACTTAAAAGTTTAATATAATTATCTGAAACCTCAGCAATATTTTAGTGACCACCAACAGAGATGCACCTAGTTCTGCTGAGAAAGAAATACATACAGATCTTACACTTCAAGTTTCAAAAATGGTATTATCTGAAGCTAAATGAACCCTTGGAAAATATGCAAGACAACAATAACTAAACAAAAATATTATTTTGGGAAAGAAGACTTAAAATATAGCTGGCAAAAATATTTCTGAGAGAAGCATCAAAAGTATTTTTCTAAGAATTCTGCAGACTCAGAATTACAAAGTTGTAGAATTTTACAGGCTGTCTCAGGCAGGAATGTACCTAGTACAGCCTCTGGCACTGTACTTTACTGGCAGACATTAAAAAAAAACCCAAACCAAAACAAAAACATCCAAAAAACAAAAAGCCAAAAAGAATTAGAGATCAACTCTCAAACCACCCACCTCCCCAGACAAGAACTCAGTACTTTATCAAAATTTGACCATCCCTAACCCAGGTTTTCCCCAATCTCTTTTGCTAATTGAGTCCATTTAATCTTTTATTATTCATACATTTCTGTAAATCTGTCCCTCACAGAAGTAATTCTGGTCTAAAAAAACTGAAGCTACTAGAATTCTTTGAAGCAGTCACTTAATTTTCATATATCCGTTCATGCACATTCTACTTATGATGCTCTGGCACATTCTTTTACTCTAAAAATTGTGTATCTAAAATGTTTAAACTATTTTTAAAACAGTTTTAAAAAAAAAAGTTTGGGGAAATGCATTTTTCTTTACATAGAAGTTTCAGAATCATCCCAAATAAATTATAAATTATTCCACAGCTATGAAAAACATAACTCATTAAAACTGACTACTGACTACTTTGCTTTTACATTGTATCTTTTCTCTATTTTTCCTTGTTTTACCTAAAAGCTTCATTAGACATTGACTGCGTTGTATACATTCAGAAAATCATTCCAGGTGGATTATAACCTAAATGATAAATGTTAATAAAATGGAGCAAAGCATCTAAGGTTTCTGGGTAAGTAGAACACGTCTGAACTGAAAAGCCCAATAAGAAAATGTTTTTTATTTGGTTTGGAAACCACTGAATACTACTGTTTCTATAAGCTAATTTGGCTCCACAAATGTGATCAGATGATGCCAGGTAAAACATCTGAGGTATAGAGTCTTTAATGGAGGTCAGCATGTATCCCTGAGTCACATGAATATGCACTATAATCATAGTCACTAGAAAAATAGCCAACCAAAAAACAGCATATGTTAGGGGTTGGAAGGAACCTCTGAAGATCACTGACTCCAACTCCCCTGACAGAGCAGGATAATAGAACTAGAGCAGATCATACAGAAATGCATCCAGACAGATCTTGAAAGTCTCCAGAGGAGACTCCACAACCTCTCTGGGAAGTTTATTCCAATTCTCTACAACTCTTAAAGCAAATTAGATTTTCCTCATGTTAAGGTGGAACTTCCTGTACTCCACCTTGAATCCATTGCCCCTTGTCCTGTCATAAGGCACAAGTGAAAAGCAGTTGTCCCTGCCTTCTTGATGCCCAGCCCTTATGTATTTATAACATTCATTAGATCGCTCAGTCTTCTCCTCTCCAAACTAAAAAGCCTGTCTGTCTGTCCTTTGCACTGCAAAACAAGCCCTGCTGGAAATCTTGCAAATACAGCAAATATCTGTGCACAATGATTTTGCATTCTAAGCACTACAATAATTGAAAGACAAAATAAATTAGAGGTAATCATGAAGTTCCTGACTTACTATATATCTTGTATACATTATCTATTCAAGAAAAGCCAGTGACTCCTATATGAAATACATTTAGCATCAATATGGAAGTTTTGTGCTGGAGATACCATTTCATCTATAAAGTATCTTTAAACTAGGACCCATTTCAGGGAATTTTCATCAGAAATACATATTTCTGGCCTCATAAACTCTATTGGAAGAATTCACTATCCAGCAGAGAAACTGGTTTGTACTGATGGAGCTGCTGCCAAATATTCAACTTAGAAATGACTCTGCTCTTGAATGTGTTGATCTCTTGGCAGAGATCAGCCCTAAATAACTCGTCTCATTGCATGTTAACAGTTTATATGGCTGGATTTCAATTCCATGTAATTTACTGAATACTAGAGAGCTTTATTACAAGGTTCAGGATAAATTAAATGAAAATCAAGTACAAATGAAGTATAGGTCAACCATGAGCAGAATTCAAAGAGATGCTGGAAAGCAGAATAGCATCTGTTACAGCATCCAAAAAGATGGATGGAAGGATTTCCAGTGCATCTGTTTTCAGAAAATAAAACTGTTTGGCTGAGGTTGGACTATATCTTGTTAAAGAAGAAGAAAGATGACCAAAGAAACTGGGCTAAGAATCATCTGAACGTACTTTTGCTTCTGCTTTAGTGTATACTCAATCCCATCTTGAGTTCAGAGAAAGAATAGCATGAGATTTCACAGAGATAAGGAGAATAATATGTAAGAAGTTTTCTCTCTTCTCTCAATTGAAGGATCTCAACTATAAACAAACAAGCAACTCTCTGTGTAATCTGTAGCACAATCTGTGAGCCACAAGACTCGCTTAAACGAGCAGTCCCAAAAGTACTCATCTTAATTTGCTTTATAATTTAGTCCTTTATAAAAGTACAAAATCAATGCAAAATGTTACCAGTTTTAAATTATGTATGAATATATTTAGTACTGAATGTGGCATGTTCATATTTAGTATTTATTAGGAAGTGTGCCGGCATGAGAAAGTGACCAGGGACAGCTGAAAAATACAGAGCAAGACTTCTCTCAGTTTGATGCTGATGCTCACAGTTTTAAGCTCATGATTTATATCTGAAATTACTAACTGAAATGAAAGGGAAAAGACAGAAGGAGATACTCAGTACTTTTTCTCTCCAGCTGTGTTCTGGCCTTGTCACATATTAGTTGTGCTTTTGGAGAGTACATGGTCATGAGAAACCTGTGGAGCACTCCTGTATTGCTGGTGTCTGGACTGATCATTTTTGTTACAAATACTACATATTCCTGTGCAACTAGTTATTAACTTATACAAGAGACATATGTTTATTTCACATCTACTTACTAATTATGACTTCACCTCTTAACTTACATGGGGGACAAGTATGACTTCAAGCCTTCTCTCCCAGCCGAGGCACTGTTACTACATACTCCAAGGAGAGCAGAGCTATATGCAAGTAGGCACCACAAGCCCAGCCTGTTGCCAAACCAGAAAACTGGCAGGACCATGTTCTGTGGAGACGGGACCCTGCTCCCCTGTGGGCAGCTCTGCTGACTGGCATGGGTGTACATGAGGGCCCCTTAAGCAAAATTATCAGAGCTGCATTACCTTGAGACTAGCATCAAATGCAAGTGGAATGTTGCTTGTCAGAATTCATATTGGCAGCTACTGACAACTTTAATGTGGAGGCCTGGGTCCAGCTTGTGGGATGAGAGGAGGAAGAAGACCATACCCAGCTGCTAGCATCTGCATGGAGAAGCACAAAGGCTAATGGAAAGTCTGCTTGCATAACGAACTCTACTACAGAAGCAAATAAGAAAGGAATATAGGCCCTTAGTCACTCTGAAAACAGGCACTTTGTATTTTGAATAGGTATAGTCAAATAAAAAGTTTGTCTTATGATAATATGATTCAGTTCTTTAAAAAAAAAAAAAAAAACACCAAAACTTCCACCCCCTCTCTACTCACAAAAAAACCTCCAAACCAAACCAACAAAAAACAACAATAACCCACAAACCAACTTTGAAACCTTATTTAGGCTGGGCTTTTTTAATGGAGCACATAATACCAAATAAAAGATATTAATAACCAAAATTCAGCTCTGTTTTTCTGCTTGCTTTAACACAGGGCTGATGGAGAGCCTTCGAGTGCTGTTACATTTTTAAAAATAGAAGGTACGACAATAGGCATGCACCTCAGTTTTTGAGAAATGAGTCACAGCTCTCCAGTTCTACTTCTTTGCTCCTTGATTTTAAATTTAAGAAAAGACCTTATGTGTAAATTCTACTGCATCCTTATCAAAATCCTGTGAACACAGTTAATCTCACTTCATATGTGTGGGATAACATCAATAACAACACTGTGAAAAGCAATAGATCTCATTGTTAATGTTGTTTATTGAAGCAGATCATGAGATCCAGTATTTTACCTTGAGAGAAATATTGACAAGTACCACTTTACTTGGTAAATATTCGTGTCTATAAATTGGATTCTATGCAAAGGAAAAATAAATTTCTACTATGATTTCAACTTCACCAGTGTATTCTTACTGGATTCTGGAAGCTGCTTCATTTCTGTATATATGTGTTCTTCCTATATTATAATACATAATATATAAGACTTGACACCTTCCCCAAAATCGCAGAAGTGTTTTGCAGGAATATTTGTTGCACACTTTTAGAATGGAAACAAAGAGGTAATGACTTGCTTTTCATTACACAGTTATAGAGCCAAAATGGTAAGCTGCAAATCCTGTTCTCCATCCTGGTGGTAAGGTTTTCTGTTGTAATAAAACTTGAAGTACCTGCACCCCTCTAATTTTGTTGCTGCAATTCTGTAATTTAGAGTTCTGGTCTGCTGTGCAAGATTCAAAAAGAAAAAGCAGAATACAGCTCTTGCTATAAAAAAAAGTAATTTGAAAAAGGCAGAACATTATTTTACTTTATAGAATAAAAGCTGACTAGGGTTAAGATTAAGGAGTCTCCAAAATTCCTTAAAATTTGTCATCTTAAAGTATTTCTTCATAAGAAGTCTCAGCTGAAATGGCTTAATCAACTCTTCAACCTCACAAACTCTTTAAAATCCAATGGTTGAAAAAATATTCTGGCTGAAATGGTATAGGTTGTTATATGACATAGAGGCTTCTGGTAATCCTGCAGCTAAATATAACCAGGAATGCAAGAACTCAGCTTAGTTCAAACCTCTTCCCAAAGTAAGATCAAATTTTGATCCAAGCATTGTGAGGAACAAGTAGAAGACATCCCAGAATGAAGGAGATGAATCCACTCTCTGATTGTTATTAACCATCTTTCCTCATTTTTCACTGCATTATCTGGACTAGATAAAGCACTGGAGTTTATCTTTGGAAAGTGCATTATTTTGCCTTGGAAAACTTTACATTTTTATATTCTGAGAATGAAAAATTGAGGTTTTAATAATATAATTTCTGATTTTATAGTAATAAACTTCTTAGTTCATAGCTCTTTACTGAAGTTGCATGTGAGAAAGGAAAGCTTAGAAGCACTTAGAAATAACATCCTGATAAAGTTTTGAATTAATGTGCAGTCTATAGATAACTACGATGAATTTTGTTTTGATTCACACATTCTATTGGAACACCTTCTGGAAAATGCCTACTATAAACCTGAAAAATGTACACAACTAATAAAAATCCTCTGGATTTTGCTGTCCCCTAAAACTGACCCATTACCACATATATAGTGAGACTCATGAGCTGGTACATGTCCTACCTGCCAGGCCTGTACAGCTTTTGATCTGCAGAGGTGCAGTAATTTCCAGGGCAAGGAGAATCCCCTGGATTTTTGTACAGAACTGCCCACAGCACAATCACATGGGGCCTAGTGAGGAACAGCTGCCATAGGACTGAGCTGAGCATGTCTGGTGGCCACACATCCAGATAGCACCCTGACTGGAGCTGCATCTTTAAATGAGCTGACTGATGTTTGGGAGATTCCAACAAATAGCTGTATCCGCCTTTTTCCATCTAAAATTTTCAGATTTCCCATGGCCTCTGTAAAGTCTGGGAACAACTAAAAAATCCTAGATTTGTGAAAATATGTTCAGGCAAAGGCACACTCCTTAAGTCAAGGAATAAATACATCCTGTGACAATGCATTAATTTCAGAGAAAGACAGAATCATTCTAGATGGATCTGGTTGTCATACTTTTCAGTTAAAATTATGATACTGCTGGCTATGAGAAGTTACAACCACTACAAATATAAACCATTCAAACAGAATGTATGTTTATTATGTAGGTTGAAATCAAGTAGAGCAGATGATTCTGAGACTGAAGCCAGTGGGGGAAAAAAAAAAAAGTACATTTCCCAACCCAGCCATTTACTTGAAACTTCTAATGTTTCTCTCTAGAGTGTAATTTTTCTGTAATGAGAGAGAGAGATACTGAAATATGGAAGAAGAAAATTCCAAGGCAGAGAGAGACTGTGATGGATAATATCAGAGAGGTCAAAGGGAATCTGATTGAAAATTTCACCTCTCTTGTTTGAGTTGCAATCAACTGAAATAAAAATAAAAGGAATATTCCTTTGAGTCTTAAGTACTGAGAAAAGGAGGAAAATTATTAGCCCCAGGAATGAGACACTAAATACTGCCATTTACCTACCTGCTGGTATGTAAAATTGTTTTATCTTTAATCTGATGCTAGTGAAATTAAACAGCTGGAAAGAGGGCAGGCTTACTATAGCCCCTGTCAGAATTCTCTGTTACTTGGTTAAGAAAATGGAAAGTGGACTACATCCGCTCTGGATATCAACAGGTGGGTATGTGCAATATTTTAAGACTTAAAAGCCATTATTTCCTCCACACACTCTGTGTGAAATGAAAATGTGGAATACAGTGTTTGTACATGGAAGAAACTGAGGAATTGTTTGTGGAAGAAGCTGTGATGCTTGCTTAAACAAGGAGGTATATACATAAAATATTGTATGTAGCTGAATGAGAAAAATATATTGAATTGACAGAAAAGGAAAAAATCTTCAGATGATTTGCACTGGACAGGGGGTGAAAAATTGAATGATTGCAGACTACACAGAAACCATCTGAAAAATGTAAGAGATTTCACTTTTCCTTATTTTCTCTGCCTTTACTTTTTCCTTCCTTTTTCCTTCCTCAGCGGGCTTCTTTTCCTTAAATCCTCACTATCTGAATATGCCTACATTTACACAAATGAGCATGTATTTACATGTCAGCTTTGCATGTCAACTATTTTTTTGTCTCAAAGACCTTGGCAGTGGCACCTCCATTCTCCTACAATAATTTACAGAATAAACAGAGCTCCCCAAATTATGTCTGACAGCTTTAGTTAATGTAGGAAGGTAGATTTTACACTATGAAACACATTTCATCATAACAATTAAAATGTACTGCACAAGTTATGCGAGAAATAGAGACAAAGGGAGTGTAAAGAGTTAAAGCTTCCATGGTAACCTCGGCAATGAGGATGCAATTGGCTCGCTTGGTCCCTTCTGTCACATCTTGATTCTATGCCAACAAATCATGAACTGTCCATCATTTCACACATCTATTTTTAGAGCATCCTCAGCTGCTTTCAATAAAATGATAAATGATACATGTTCACAGAGGGCTAATACTGGTTATAGAAAGGGCTGTTTCCATCTGAGTGCAAACTGGGGCTTTGGAGCAAAACAACGTCCTGACCTTCAGCAAAAGCACATTAGATGTTTCAGTCAAATTGCCCTTTGCTTTTCTTAGAAGCAACCTGTTCCTAACTAAAGGCAAACAATATTTGTGCCTAAAATGACCAAATACACTTGTAGCTATTAAGGGAACTGCTGTTCTAAAAGGCTACAGTATCTGCAGAATCACTCTCAGGTGAGATACATTTAGGTATTGCCTCATCTATACTGGAGTAGCTCCTCTTGTGCTTTACAGAAAGACTTGCTACACTTGTTTAAATCATGATGTATGACCACTGCAAACACAGAATCTCTAAAAATGCATTCCTCTGGGAGACAGCTTTATTCATACAGGATGCTCAATGAATACAGTAAAACAATGAACAGAAATTGCTTGTGTTGTACCAGCAATTTGTCTGCACTACAACAAAAAAAGGTAAAATATATATAGATAAGTGGGAGAAAGACACTTTGTGTAAGATGAAACATGAAAATAAAGACCTTGGGTGGTCAGATCAATAAAGAAGAAGCCATATCATACCATCACACAGAAACTCAACATAAAACTTTGCACGAAAGGGCCTTTTCTTTTCCTTGCCTGAAGACAAAATATATCTTGATAACAGGTATTAGATACTTTTAAATTGATTGATTGTTTACAAAAGGATAGATGAAACTGCAGGATAGATTTTGTTTGAAGTACCAAATAAAGACAGTTTGGAAGTGTTGCTTCATCAGCGTCACTCTCCTGTTCTTCTTCTACAAAAAAAATTGCTTCCATGCTACTAGGAAGCACTGGAATTAGACATGCTAGGCATTACATATGAACATTTCACTTGCATCTCTCTTAACCAAGAGATGTTACTTGTACTTAATAATGAAAATAATTCATAAACTTATCATTGTTTAAAAACAAATGAAAAACCACACCAGTATCACACACCAAAAAATCAGATAATACCTTTCAAAAACCAGCCAAATTATTTTATAAAATCAGCTTTGTTACAAAGCTAATTTTAACTGTGTTCAAATACAATATTCTTTTAGTTCATAAATGAGTAGAATTATGTCACATTACTTTCAGACATTCCACATAATGTTTTGACACCAGTAAGAATTAATTTTCAAATCTCATTAAAAAGATTGTGTTTTTTCAATCTTGCCAAACCACTGAGGCCCTTAGTATGAAGTTGACATAACAGTACACTCAAATAAGCATCCTAGTCTAGTCAAATGAACAAGGACAAAGGCACTTTCACCATCCTTATGAACACAAGGTTTATACAGCAGTCACCTCCACTGAAGAAACTGTAGAACCCAGTGGGCATAAAAGGGCCATCTTCTGAGAAATGCCATGTCATGGAGCAGAAAAAGAGGAATCCCTGTAACTCCTTGTTAGAGTACCTTGAATTATACTGAGTGGATGTTTTGATAGCACATCTTCCTTCACAAAGTTTTAGTTAGCTCTTCTCACTGTCAAATATACTATAAAGGGAAACAAGTGAAAGAAAGGAGGAAGGAGGAAAGCAGAGCACTGTCCTCTGCTCACAGGCTGGGGAATACTCATCCACATCTACTCAGCTCTGCTCATTCCTGCCCTCCACTCAGGCACCTCCTTCTCCAGGAGAAGAGGAGAAAGATTTCTGACCACTTTCCAGGCCCGGATCACCAGTGAACACAGACAAAAGAGAAGGGAAATTACCAGTCACTCCTTAGAAAATATTTTTATAGATATAATTTTTTTTTCCTACTGTTTATCTGATATTCCAAATAAAAGTAACCACTTAGCTGCATGCTAGCTTCTCTATTAGCACTGCTTATTTTATCACTGCATAGTATTCTGTGAAAATACTGATGTACAATTGATGGAAGTATTCACTTATACTCTGTTGATACAGCATATATGTATAATTTAAATTCACAGGCACTAATTCTTTGCCTCTCAAAACAGGTAGATATATTAAGAGAGTACATGTCTGCTCTGTGTGAACAAGAGTGGTAACATGAGGCTTTTAGAAAAATATTTTCATGAGAAAAATGGATAAACATGACCTTATTGATGCTACGGTTAATAATCCGGAATATTTGCATAAATGTGGTTGAAGATGGATTACTTTGAACATCAGTCACTAATTAAGAGACCAAAAGAAACAAAGGACTAATAACACCTTATAAAACAAGATATGTATATTAGCATACTGTATCTCATATCATTGTGGTACTGTCAGAAAGACAAATAATCCTGATTACACCTCAAGCAATCCTGTAACTAATGCAATCAGTCACAGCAAGAGACTTTTTCTTGGTGTTCCTTTCTTACATAAACTCTGACTTTTAAATTAGGTCTGTTGTTGAAACATATGTATTTATGAAAATGAATAAAATGTGTTTCAATAATATACAAACTGAAGGATCTCCCTGCAACTGATTTATTAGTTGCCATTTCCTAAAAGTAGCTTATCATTATTCAGTCATATTGTTGGAAGAGAATGACAAACCATTAGAAAAGTCTATTTCTTCAGATTTGTCATAAAAGCTGTTTGCTTTTTGCACAATAACAAAATCATCTCTGACTAAACATTTGTAAGATATTTTTGAACTAGCCAAAAGCTAAAGAATTACTCAAAGAGGCAACTTAGTAACACAATAACAATAAAGTCATTTAACTTCAGTTAGCACTGCTTGGTAATAATTAAAGTGTTACAACTATTTTAAGTTACATGATTTGCAACATGTGCTGTGTTAAGTGCAGAAAACTAGCAGAGAGGCAGAGGTCGTATTTAAATATTCTGATAATTTTTCTTTAGATGAACCTCTGAAAAACAGGAGTCCTAGCTCAAAATTCAATGATAAGCCCTTGGAAGGCAACACAAAGTAATTTGTGGTTTTTGGAGACCAGAGAAAAAAACCCTGTGTTTTGTGGAAGGTCGGTGACAAATGCCCCCAGAACGACTTCACAGCTCATAACCTTGACATGAGTGGAGACTCACACTGTACATTCTGTGAAGAAATTAGAGAAATAAAAACTGCTCCTATTTCAGATCTTAGTTTACCTGTCCATAGCCATGAAAATAAACAAACAAAACAAGCAAATCAAAGGAATTTTTGGCTACCTGATACTCTAACAGAAGAGTTATCTTTGGATTGGCTAAAATATCAGAATTCATACAGAGGATGATCACAACCAAAAAGAAATCAATTCACTCTCAAGCATTTCTGTTCATTCTGCACTTTGGCATTTGAGCATACAGTTACTAATGCTGCTGGTGCTCCTGGAGCTCTCTGCATGCTTGTTAGCACCATGTACTTGGAAATGCAGAGACCTGAATGAAAAGCTGATCCCTTCCTCACTCGTAGATCAAAGAGTCAAAGGAAATTAGGAATTGAGTACCCTGCTTCCACTCCACTTTCTCCATATACAGAGTTATCACTGTCTTTGATGGAAAAAATTATGTAGGGCTGCATATCCTGCTGTGCTCTATTACTGTATGAATTGAAGGAATGAGAGAGCTCTCTATGTGTCTTGTGCTGTCCTACCTGAAGAAAGTTCGATACTACCTTCTCTTCCCTTACTTATTTAAAAAACACAGGAGACAAAAAGTCTCCTGCTTCTAATATGGTCTTCCTTCTCAAAAGAAGTTATTATAAAACTCTTTATATACAGTGAGAGAAGTTCAAACGATAGCAAAGATTTAGCTCTCCTCCACAACACTGACATCAGTTTAAACAAGAAAAAAGGTCTGTGCCTGCTGTTTTGGAATTAGTAAGGAAAACTCTTAGAATAAAAGTCTTTTCTTAGGAGAAAAGTCATGGTAATGAATCCATTCCTGCTTCAAAACAGTTTTCTTCTTCAGCCCTCAAATATTTCTGCCTCTGTTTCGTATTTGCTCTTTCTTAAATTATTGGCGCTCTGCTTTCCTTATTTACTGGACACATCAAAAGTCTAGGAAACTCTGGGAAGCTCATGTTTTATTAGTTTAAGAAACAATAATTGACAGGCAATTGTGTAATGAGAAGATAGATGACACTTTTTTTTTCCCTTCAATACTGATCTGGTGCTTCGTTTTGAACTCCTCTTAAAGAGAAATAATTTTATTTTTACTACTTTAAGCTGAGCAACACTGTACAAAACAAATAATAAAAAAGCTATTGCTGACCATAAAGTTATAACACTTAAACCACCTTTTCATTCATATTTCAGCTAATTTTGTCCTTAAAACACAGATACCAGTTCTTTTTCTCTCAGGATCTCAGAATTTAATCCATTATATTTTATTTGAAGTGATCTTCTCAGTCAAAAACTGAGAGGTCAGGAAAGGCTGGCTTGATTGTTATAGCAAAATGGTGGGTAAAGATACTAACTCTATCAATAGTTGAATGAAAAACATATAAGGGAGACAAGCTATTTCAATTGAAACTGCCCATGAATAAATTTTGACAGGAAATCAGAATATTTCCTTAAAGTTCCTGAAGACTTACAGTCTTAGCCATATATTTTTTTTTTTCCTTTGGGAGATTTGAGCCTGAACTGCAGTCCTTCTTGAAAGCTTCCTACCTTTGATTGATAGCTATTAAATTAGGTTTTATCCATTTGGTTCTGTCCAGATTAAATACATTTATAGCACAGCATGACACAATGAGACAAAGGAACAAGTGGCAATTACTTTGTCTATTTTTGACTTCTACTTGGTTAACCATTATTTAAATACTCAAAAGGAAGTAAAAAGATTTGTTAGAGTTTAAAAAACAAAGCAAACTCAGAAAATAGGATCAGGCAAACTGACCCTGCAAAAATCTATAATAGTTTGCAAATAAACTTCTTAGATTTTTTTTAAATATATATAATGAACAGCCAAAGAATGAGGTACCAAATAAGACCTTGCCAAGTTAAAACATGTAAATATCAAAACATTAATAATGAGGATGAAAACAGCTTGCTGTACATGACTTGCAGAATGTTTAATACCAATGAGTTCACAGTTCCTTCATGTGGTAACAGAATAGTGCATATACATAACAAAGTTTCAAATAACATTTTAATTGCCATGCTCCTGCAAAGCAGAGAAATCTCTTTTCTCCTCATGAGTAATGGCATCCTGTGTTGGCAAGAACCCAGTAGGACATATAGGAGAGGATCATGACAGCTTTATGCAGAAGTCTTTGGGGAAGACAACCACTTCCCATGTTTTCAGGAACTTGTGTAGAGGATTTCCAGTTGACTGAAAGGGTGCATGAAAAGACAGAGGAATGTACATCTGTTTCCAGATCGAATCACAGAATCATCTAGCATGGAAAAGGCCTTCTAGATTATCAAGTCCAATCATTAACCCTACTCTACATGTCCTTGTTACAGAGGCAAGAGGAAGGACCTGAGGTTTAGCTCTCCAGATTTGAAAGTTACATTTTCTGCATGCCAGGTGTACATGTTTTGAGACCCCTTCAGCACTGAACACAGATCTTCAGTTGTACATAATGGCATTTAGTACAAAATGGTGCCAAAGGCCAAAATAAAGATTCCCTGTCCCCTTTTTAAAACTACTTTTGAAGTTTATGAGGAGAGGCTGAGAGAGCTGTGGCTCTTTAGCCTGGAGAAGAGGAGGCTGAGGGGGGACCTCATTAATGTTTATAAATATGTTAAGGGCGAGTGTAGA